>WHSE01000312.1:0-27994 GCA_012295165.1 Asparagus setaceus
CTAATTGGAGCCAAATCAATTCTAATGGGACTCTAATCAGCCCTAATTAGGAGTCTAATTGGAATCTTGTTTGAATATCAAGATGGCCAAATCAGTCAGTTAATTGGCTCCTAATTCCTCAGCTATATTGGGAAAGATTAGAAGGTTTATTTGGGATAACACCTCACAATTCCCTCGGCATAAAATCAGCATTAGCTAATCCTACTCAACTAGGATTACGGTATAAAGCTGTTTCCTAATTTATCGAGAAGTTCGGAAGAATATTTTCATAAAATATTCTTAGGGATAACTTCGATCGTCTTGGATGCATCGGCCGATCAGCGCGTCGCCAATCCTACTCCAACTAGGATTCGGTATAAGCTGTTTCCTAATTTGTGAAGTTCGGAAGAATATTCTCACAAAAATATTCTTAGGGATAACTTCGATCGTCGCGGATGCATCGGCCGATCAGCGTTAAGCCAATCCTACTCAACTAGGATTACAGTATAAAGCTGTTTCCTAATTTGTCGAAGTTCGGGAAGAATATTCTCACAAAAATATTCTTAGGGATAACTTCGATCGTGCGGATTGCATCGGCGCCGATCAGCAGCGTCGTAATCCTACTCAACTAGGATTACGGTATAAGCTGTTTCCTAATTTATCGAAGTTCGGGAAGAATATTTTCACAAAAATATTCTTAGGGATAACTCGATCGTCGCGGATACATCGGCGCCGATCAGCATTAAGCCCAATCCTACTCAACTAGGATTACAGTATAAACTGTTTCCTAATTTGTGAGAAGTTCGGAAGAATATTCTCACAAAAATATTCTTAGGGATAACTTCGATCGATGCGGTTGCATCGTCCGATCAGCATCGCCCAATCCTACTCCAACTAGGATTACGGTATAAAGCTGTTTCCTAATTTGTGAAGTTCGGGAAGAATATTCTCACAAGAAATATTCTTAGGGATAACTTCGATAGATGCGGATTGCATCGGCCGATCAGCGTGCGTAATCCTACTCCAACTAGGATTCGGTATAAGCTGTTTCCTAATTTGTAGAAGTTCGGAAGAATATTCTCACAAAAATATTCTTAGGGATAACTTCGATCGATTGGACATCGGCCGATCAGCATTAAGCCAATCCTACTCAACTAGGATTACAGTATAAAGCTGTTTCCTAATTTATCGAGTTCGGGAAGAATATTTTCACAAAAATATTCTTAGGGATAACTTCGATCATCGCAGTGCATCGTAGATCAGCGTGGCCAATCCTACTCAACTAGGATTACGGTATAAACTATTTCCAAAATTTCAGCGAGGGTTCTGGAGAATAAATCCATATTCTTAAGGATAACTTGGTAACCCTTAATGTCCTCCCACCATAATCACCAGAGAGGGATAATCGATGAAGAGTGAAAGTCATGTTGACATGGATAATCATATCCTCAGCTGTAGTTAAACCAACAACACCGTGATGATGAAGGAATTAACGGTAAGGGTTATGAAATTCCATGTACTACGACACAACCAATGTGTGCCAACAAAGGGTTCGATGCGACATGGAAGTCCAAAAGTCGATGGTTAGTCAAACAGCGACCAACCGACCACGAGTTACAAACAAAACTCACCCACCGGCTTGAATCAAGATAACAAGCGGTCGGACAATAAATGCGGCACCGTGATCTTATCGGGAATCCTACAAAGAAGCTGGATGATCAGAAAGAATCGAAGACTTGAAGCTATCTTTTAGGACCCTCGGCCCGTGAAGGCACGGAACCATCATGTCCAAGCATCGGACTCATTAAGGTGAGGCCGAAGGCGCTGGAGGAGTATCTGTAGGCGTTGAAAAATACTTACAAGATCCGAAACCAACTTCGTGGCGAGTCGGCAGTGACAACCCTTCGAATGATCGCGGGCGTCGGATCGTTAAAGGCGAACTTCGAGCGACCTGGCGTCCTGGCGACGGTTTAAGCGACTTGAATGGACGATGGATTCGAGACGTTGAGCGGGCGAACCAGAATTAGTCCGGGAATCAAATCTGAGGCGGAATCTAAGTCAGGAGAAAGCCAAGAGCCAGAGAAAACGCGAAGCAGTGAGGAAAAAGAAGCTGGCGGCCTCGACAACTTGGGCGAGTTACCTCGCGAAGTGGCAGAAGTGGCTCGGCCACAATGAAATGAGCCACCTCGACGACTGGCAGGGTGGCTCGACCACCATGTACGAGCCACCTCGACCAGCTGGCCGAGGTGGCTCGACCAATGGCTGACCACCTCGGCTTGACTAGGCAGTGGCTGACCAGAGTGGGCCCGGGCCCTCCCATGCTATAAATAGGGGGTTCTCCTCCCACTTTAAAGGCGGGATTTTCGATAGGTGGATTTTGGAGGATTTGGCTTGGTTTGGACCAGAGCTCGCGAGATCTCGACGTCACGGTTCGAGCAGCAGCGAGTACAAGTCGTCAGCGTCGGATCTACAAGCAAAAGGTAACGAATTGAGTCGAACTCTGAGATACCCTCTAGGTTAAGCCGTCTTAACCTCGGGGATGCTTGTGATTTCTCCTAGTAGATCTCACCCTCGGCGATCCTCTCTTCGTGAGTGTGATCCCGGTGATCTCTCGCCGTGAGTGTGATCCCCTCGGTAACCGTTTCTTTAGGTGAAGCGAGCCTTTATCATGGAGTTCGAACAGAGTTTACACGGGGATTGGTGCTTGGTGGTCCACGGACACAATAAGTCCAGCCAGGGCAAAGAACCCGCATGGCGAGGACCTCGATATAGAGAGATCCCGTGTTTGTTCCGGGATAAAAGTTGTAATCTTTTTGATTTTCATTATGCGCCTTAAAATAAAGGGCATTTCTTTTTGAATTTTGTTGTAGGCCAAAGAAAGGCATAAACAAGTTGAATCAATGACAATCATCCCAACTTTCCCATGACAGTTTCCTTGATTGTAGTTTGAGAGGCTAGCGAGTCTACGGTATCTATCATTGGGATCTTTGTCAACCCGGTGAGCCCTCAATGTGCTCATCTATCTCAGCGATTATTTGTCGTAGCTGATTACGAGAAAACGGAAGAGGAGTCCCTGCCACTACACAAGGGATCTCGGCCTCTTTTAATTATAGTGGTATTGGCGGTGGTCTATAATTAACGAAGAAAATTCATACCTTCTTAGGGATGGTAGTTTCGGTAAATCTTCACGAATCGTTGCGTCTTGTGACCAAGTGCGTAGGTCATCCATGGAAATACTACCATATATAAACCGGTACTACGAGATCTTCCATTGAAGTCACGAAAAAAGGGCATTAGGAAGCGAATGCAATTAAGGCCAATAGGTAAAGTTACTTACCTCCTATTGTGGTTAGGCTAGCTAGTCTCGGTTTGTGCATTTGTCTCCGCAATCTCTCTAAAGAACAAAAAGCAAAGAGAGGCAATTAGTGGGGTACAAATCTCGAGTCATTCCATTCGCATTAGCCACCTAGAAGAGGAATTATCGATGTTAGATGTACTGGGTCAGCGGATCAGGTCCTACATCGGCCTCCTCCGCCATAGCTCCATACATTTGTTGAGTAAAACTTGGCTCGGCATGGCAGAGCTAGGCTTAGCGAGTGTGGGGAGGAAAATCAAAGCGGGATCATAATCCCTAAAACCCCTGCATGCAAATGAAAAAAATGTCGAGTCTCAAAAGCGAAAATTTGGAGGTTACATGGCGTAATTGTTACCTCCGTCGCTGGCCCGGGTCATTCTTGGTCAAGTCTATATCAAAGGACCGAGGATTCACGTGATTCTTATGGGCTAACCTCTTTGTTTAACCCTTGAGAGAGATTGAAATTCTTCCTCTTCAACATTTTTCACGAAAATTCAATTGGATGAGAAATCTAATGGAAGGAGAAAGCGAAAGGGAAAGGAGAAATCAGGGTCCTTCTCATGAGCTCTGACCTCCACTTGGTCCTCTCCTAAAGTAGCGGCGTCCAGGTTGTGGAACTCCTCCTCGGCCTCACGGGTCGATAAGATTGGCGGCCTTCCTGAGCTTAGCGGCATCTGTGGGTTAATGAGTTCGGCTCGCAGCGATGCTTCGCTACCAGATCTGAGATGGCCCTCCACGGGGACCGACTTCGTGCTACTAATAGCCAACTACAATGGAGGAATGTGGACTCCGGTGGCGGTGCGAGGCTGAGGCCCGAATCTAACACCGGTACATCCCATGGCTCCACAACCATGCTCGAAGGCCATCCACAAGTCCACCTGAGTGCAGGTACATCGATTCGGGTTCCCAACATAAAGTTGAGTGCGTTAACAATGGCGAGCAAAGCGGCCGGGGAAAATAAGGCTCAATGAAGCATTCCTCCCTTACCGGAAGGTGAGATACCACGGCGATATTCACTAGCAGTTGAAATAGCCAATGTTAAGTGAAGTCTGCTTGTGTCTTGGCACTTCTCGTCGACCAAGGACTCACCATATTGACCGAGAATCGAGGGAAAACATCTGGAAAAGATCCACCCTTTGTGAATGCATGCATTTCTTGATCTCTGCAAAACCGCCCCTTCCATCGCAATCCTCTACCAAGCTGTAAGAAAGGAGTAGGCGAATCTACGGTATCTATCATTGGGATCTTGTCAACCCGGTGAGCCCTCAATGTGCTCATCTATCTCAGCGATTATTTGTCGTAGCTGATTAGAAACACGGAAGAGGAGTCCTGCCACTACACAAAGGGGCGTCTGACTCTTTTAATTATAGTGGTATTGGCCAAGCTTTGGTCCTATAATTAACAGAAAAAATTCATACCTTCTTAGGGGATGGTAGTTTGGTAAATCTTCGAATCGTTGCGTCTTGTGACCAAGTGCGTATGAGTCATCCATGGAAGTTTACCGTATAAACCGGTACCACGAGATCTTCCATTGAGAAGTCACGAAAAAGGGCATTAGGAAGCGAATGCAATTAAGGCGAACAATAGGTAAAGTTACTTACCTCCCTACGGTGTGGTTAGCTGGCTAGTCTCGGTTTGTGCATCTCCGCAATCTCTCTAAAGAACAAAAAGCAAAGAGGCAATTAGTGGGGGTACAAATCTCGAGTCATTCCATTCTGCATTACCACCTAGAAGAGGAATTATCGATGTTAGATGTACACGGGTCGCCGGATCGGGTCACATCGGCCTCCTCGCCATAGCTCCATACATTTGTTGAGTAAAACTTGGCTCGGCATGGCGAGAGCCAGGCTTAGCGAGAATTGTGGGGAGGAAAATCAAAGCGAGGATCATAATCCCTAAAACCCACATGCAAATGAAAAAAATGTCGGTCTCCAAAAGCGAAAATTTAGGGTTACATGGCGGTAATTGTTACCTCCGTCATTGGCTGGGTCATTCTTGGTCAAGTCTATATCAAAGGACCGAGGATTCGTGATTCTTATGGGCTAACCTCTTTCGTTTAACCCTTGAGAGGTTGAAATTCTTCCTCTTCAGATTTTCACGAAAATTCAATTGGATGAGAAATCTAATGGAAAGGATGAGAGCGAGGGAAAAGAATCCGAGGTCCTTCTCATGAGCTCTGACCTCCACTTGGTCCTCTCCTAAAGTAGCGGCGTCGAGTTGTGGAACTCCTCCTCGGCCTCACGGTCGATAAGATTGGCGGCTTCCCTCGGCTTGGCGGCATCTGTGGGGTCATGCGAGTTCGGCTGCCGCGATGCTGCCGGTGAATCTGAGATGGCCCTCCACGGGACCGACTTCGTTAGCTACTAATAGCCAGACAATGGAGGAATGTCGACTCCGGTGGCGGTCACGGCTCGGGAGGCCGAATCTAACACCGGTACATCCATGGCGGCTCCACAACCATGCTCGAAGGCCATCCACAAGTCCACCTCAGTGCAGGTACGTCGATTCGGGTTCCCACATAAAGTTGGTCGTTAACCAAGCGAGCAAAGCGGCGAGGGAAAATAAGGCTCAATGAAGCATTCCTCCTTTACGGAAGGTGAGATACCACGGCACGATATTCACTAGCCGGTTAAATAGCCAATGTTAAGTGAAGTCTGGCGTTGTCTTGGCACTTCCTCGTCGACCAAGGACTCACCATATTGACGAAGTCGAGGAAAACATCGGAAAAGATCCACCCTTTGTGAATGCATCACGTTTCTTGATCTCTGCAAAACCGCCCATACGCAATCCTCTACCAAGCTGTAGAAAGGTAGAGCGAATCTGTGGAACCGGTGCCGACATCATGTCGGAGGCGATGAAAGAACAACGAGCCATCAAATAGGTATATGGGAGCTCTACTCGGACGGAAGGGATCACGTGATGATGGATCGTCCTTTCTCGATGCGCTTCGAACTATATGCGCAATCCACGGTGAATCTTGGCCACCATCAGGAAGGAGAGTTTCTTCTTGTGGAAGCGAGTTGAATTAGGGATAAAGGACCTCAAAAGGTAAAGCATCATCAGTTGATATGGAACCACACACTTCTTGAGCGGTTGTGAGAGATGGCACGCTAGAAGAGTTGTCATTTGGATAGGCTTCCGCATACCACGAAGGTTAAAACTTGGTCCCTGAAGGAAAGCCTTCTTTGTGAGTGTATAAGAGTTAGCCTCGGACTTCTCGATCAGTTCGTTAACCTTGAAAGAGTGGCGGTGATAGTTCACATATTTCCTGCATGATTTGTCCTCCAAATCTTTGGAACAAGTAGTGTGACGCTGAGACTCACTGCGATTTCCTCTTGGCACAAGGTTGATTGGGCGAGCTATATAGTAATACAAGTGAGATCCCATAAAGTCTTATAACGATGGTGTGTTCCTTGGCTGGAGTTCTGATTGGAGGAAAGTACTCTGATATAGCATCTTCCCCATGGGTAGACACGAAATACGGTACATCTCATGCAAAGCCAACTTCGCCGTGTTTAGTGGCAGTATTGAATCTGGATTATAAAGCTCGAATAAGGTGAAGAAATGATTGGCTGATTGGAAGGCCATACATGGTGGCCGAATCGTGAATCTGAACCCAAGCGAAGTTCTCCATCCCATCGGTGAGGGCGTAAGTGGTCGGCGACCCACCAATGCTTATTGTAGTGAACCCAACGAAGAATCTATGGCTGGCGGCGGCATCTCGCCCCAATTGCAAGGCGATTCTTCAAAGTCAAGGCGGGAACAAAAGCTCATCGCGAGGCGGTGTGTCGGCCCACAACCCGGTGAAGGCGATGGCGATTCTGTTGGAACCGGAACGACTCTTTGGTAATAAACCCACAATGAATATGATCATGCTCCTTGGTCGGGCGCCATGACATCTGCGTGTCCTGACATGGTGCCTAAAGTCGGTCAATGAGAGGCGGCGAGGTATCAGGAATATACAAGGGGCCTCCGTCGTCTTTGTTCAACCACCTCTCACTCTCGATAAAAGCTATCCGGATCCTTAGCGAGCGCCGAATAGATAATCTGTCTTTCGCAAAGGTTGATAAATTTGGGGTCCCTTCTGGCCGGCGCATCGGTGACCAATCGTCGGAGAAGCAGCGGGAACTCCCCTCAAATCTGACTGGATCGTCTCGGTGATGTCGCAGAGGCGCCAAATGGCGAAGATAAAATCAGCGGGATCATCACACATGGAATAATAGTCACTATGGCGTCCATCGACGCGTAGGTGGAAAAGCTCGAGGAATAATCAGCTGAAATCGAAAATATTAGGTTAGTGAATGGCGTTGAATTCATCTTACATAGGTGAGTCCGACCTTATAGCGGGCATGGCGATTTCATCCATTATTAAATACGGAGAGCGATAGATATATGCGTTAAACAAGCGACAATATATCGTTCTCTGGCAATCTGGTATGAAATCGCTCCGTTAAAGATATCGAGGCGGGTGATCTTTGAAGCCCCATCCTCACGAAGGAGAATCGGCTCTTCCCAATCGCCTCACAAAGGAGAGGGCAAGCGGGATACAACGCATATATGTACGAGAATATGATGACGCTGGCGCACCACCGAAAGAAGGAGGCGTGCATTCACGCGCCGTGCGAGTTGATCGACTCCTCGAAACGCGTGATCTTCCCGACGACATCGGAAGCTGCAAAAAATACAACAAAAAGTCAGATACATGGCTAAAAAAATCGGCAAATACAACAGAAGTCCCGTTTGGTCAGGTCGCGGCTCAGTGGCCACGACCGGAGCACCGAACGGACGACATGGTCCGACGTCGCAACACAACCAGGCGACCGAACCAAGCGACCGAACCAAGCAACCAGCGCCGCCGCTTTTCGGGCCAGCGCCGCCGCGGGCAGCTGGCGCCAGCGCCGACCAGCGCTGGCGCCAGCGATTGGCCGGCGCGCCGGCGCGCCCGCAGTGCCGCCGCCAGCGCCGTCGCCGCTCGGCCGCCGGTGCCTCGCCACTCTCGTCGACGTCCTTCTCCCCTTGTGGTCGGCGTCGCTGTGCACAAAGAGAAGAAAAGAAGAAAAATTTACAAAACCCTCGTGCACATAACTCGTTGATCGGAGAAGGCAGCGAGCGAGAAAAACAACAGCAACAGTAAAGGGGGCGGCCTAGGTCAAGAAAAAAGAGGTTTGTGGGTATTTATAACAATCCCACATAGACCCAATCCTCTTTGAACAAGGACTCCTGTTGGCAAGAAGTAGGAATTCTAGTGGGGCCCAAATCAATTCTAGTGGGACTCTAATCAGCCCTAATTAGGAGTCCTAATTGGAACCTTATCAGGATATCAAAACAATGCCAAATCGGTCCGTTAATTGGCTCCTACTCCCTCAAGCTATATTTGGAAAAATTAGAAGATTTATTAGGATAACAGGATTGCATCGGCCTTGATCAGCGTCACCTAATCCTACTCCGCTAGGATTCACAGTATAAATTGTTTCCCAATTTATCGAAAGTTCGGAAGAATATTCTCACAAGAAATATTCTTAGGGATAACTTCGATCGTCGCGGATTACATCGGCGTAAATCAGCGATAAGCCTAATCCTACTCAACTAGGATTCACGGTATAAACTATTTCCCAATTTATCGAGAAGTTCGGAAGAATATTCTCACAAGAAATATTCTTAGGGATAACTTCGATCGGCGGATGCATCGATGTAAATCAGCAGCGTCGCCTAATCCTACTCAACTAGGATTACGGTATAAGCTGTTTCCTAATTAGTTGAAGTTCGAGAAAAATATTCACAACAAAATATTCTTAGGGATAACTCAATAACCCTCAATTTTCTCCTATTGTGGAACCTTAAAGAAGGATAAATTGGAATTACAGCGACTTATATTGGCGGACGCGGCGCTCTACCTCGAAAAGACTCCTCCCGCGTACCAATGCCAATTAGATGCGTTCTGCCGGAAGGCTATCGGTTAACGATGCAGGCGGGAATAAATTCCTCCACTATGGATAATGTACTCGGCAAGGAGTAATCGATAGCGGCGTAACAGCGTCGTCGCCAAATTCTTGATCGCGGTTGAATCCACACGGTCAAAGCGTCGCTCTCAGCCGAAAGCTAGGGCGAGGTTGAAACAAATGGTCTCTGTTTGACAAGGAATCCTCGGAGTATATCTCCATGAAAAGATCAGTCCTCGGCGTGGTTAAACTAACGGCCTGCGTGATGACGGAAGAATTAGCCGATTGAGGTTCACGAAACTCCATGTACTTTCGACCCGCGGCCAATGTATGGACAAAGTTGACATCTGAAAAGTCAAAAGTCGATGGTTAGTTAAACAACAACCAATGGACACGAGTTACAAACAAAACTCACCCATCGGCTTCAAATCAAGATAACTAGCGGTCGGACAATAAATGCGACACCGTGATCTTATCGGGAATCCTACAAAGAAGCTGGATGATCTGAAAGAATCGAAGACTTGAAGCTATCTTTGGACCCTCGGCCGGTGAAGGCGGGAACCATCATGTCAAAGCATCTCGGACTCATCAAGAATCGAGGCCGAGACACTTTGGAGGGTATCTGTAGGCATAAAATTGCTTATCGGTGCCGAGCGAAACTTCGTGGCGGTGGGTTGGCAACTAACGATCCATTCGACAAACCGGCGTCGCCAAGCGCATCCGCCACAAAGCAGCGTGAAGCGGTCAGCGGCATAAAGTGAGTCGGCAAAGCGTCTGAGCCAATGAAGCGGCGTGCGAGTTGACTAAACTCAAGCGTTGGCGAGGCGGGATCAACCGTGCTTAGTCCGTCAATGCAAGCGGGCGCTCGCTCACGAAAGTTGATCAGACGCGGACTCAAACAGCGGCGACCTTACGGAGCAAAACTAAGCCGGAAGACCGAAAGAATCGGCGAAGAATCAGCGGAGACTTGGCGAAGCGAGGGAAAGGCGGCGCCCAGCGTAAACCACCGGCCAAAATGGCCAAGGTAAAAACCACTGGTAGAACCACCGACAACTTGCAGAGTGCCTCACGATGGCGAGCCACCCGATGGCCGCACCCCTCCATTGTATAAATAGGGGGTGTCATCTTCGAAGGCACAGTGCGGGATTTTGGGGGCTTCGGAGGTTGGATTTTGGGGATTTGGAAGAGCTGGGACCGAAGAATTCTTGCGAGATCTGAGTAATGGTACGGTCGAGCAGCAGCAGTACAAGTCGCGATCGGCCTTGAATCTACAAGCAAAGGTAGCGAATTGGTCGAACTCTGAGATACCCTCTAGGTTAAGCCGTCTTAACCTCGGGGATAAGCGTGTGATTTCTCCTTGTAGATCTCACCGCTCGTGATCCTCTCGCCGTGAGTCACGATCATGACGATCCTCTCGCCGTGAGTGTGATTCCCTCGGTAACCGTTTCCTTAGTGAAGCGAGCCTTTATCTGTAGTTCGAGAACGGGTCTCTACTTGGATTGGAATTGCGGTGGTCCACGGACACAAAAGTCCGGCACGGGCAAAGAACCCATGGCGAGGACCTCGATATAGAGATCCTCGTGTTTGTTCAAAAGGATAAAAGTTGTAATCTTTTTGATTTTCATTGTAAGCCTTAAAATAAAAGCGATATTTCTCTTTGAATTTTGTTGTAGGCCAAAGAAGGCGTAAGCAAGTTCAAATCAATGACAATCATCCCAACTTTTATCGCGAGCGAGAACCTAAGTGCGGAGAAGGCCAAAAGTCGAGAATGGGCGGGGCTAAGCGGAAGACGGCAGAAAACCGGTGCACCTCGGCCAACTTGGCGGCGAACCTCGCCATCTGGCGAACCTGCGGTTTGGCGAACCTCGTCTTTTGGCGGACCTGCGCCATTTGGCGACCTCGTGTTCACTTGGCGAAGCCTCGGCTCATTCGGCGAACCTCGGTTCCTTCGGCGAACCTCGTCTTTTGGCGGACCTCGCCATTTGGCGAGCCTCGTGTTCGCGAAGCCTCGGCTCCTTTGGCGAACCTGCGCCTTACGGCGAACCTCGCGGTTTGGCGAACCTCGTCTTTTGGCGGACCTCGCCATTTGGCGAGCCTCGTGTTCACTTGGCGAAGCCTCGGCTCATTCGGCGAACCTCGGTTCCTTACGGCGAACCTGCGTCTTTTGGCGGACCTGCGCCATTTGGCGAACCTGCGTGTTCACTTGGCGAAGCCTCGGCTCCTTTGGCGAACCTGCGCCTTACGGCGAACCTCGCGGTTTGGCGAATCTGCGCTTTTGGCGAACCTCGCGGTTTGGCGAACCTGCGCCATCTGGCGAACCTGCGCCTTTTGGCGAACCTCGCCATCTGGCGAGCCTGCGCATTGGCGAACCTCACCATTTGGCGAGCCTGCGTGTTCACTTGGCGAAGCCTCGGTTCATTTTGGCGAACCTCGGTTCTGGCGGCAAACCTCGGTTCATTCGATCGAACCTGCATTATTAGTTTGGCGAGCCTCGGTTCCTTTGGCGAACCTCGAACCTGCATTCGTTTGAACCTCGTCTTAGAGGCACCTCGGCAGAATTCGGTAGAGGCACCTCGACCAACTGCTGAGGCACCTCGGCTGGTTAAGCGAGGCACCTCGGCCAACTTAGCAGAGGCAGGCGTATGGACAGCAAACCCGACTTGTATAAATAGGAGAGGTTTGGATTTTTAGAGAATTTTGGGCGGTGGACTTTGGAGAGTTGGACTTTGGTGCATTTTCGAAGGCTTCAGTGGACGAGGCCGGATTTCTTTGGGATTTTCCTTGGACCCGGCCCTTGCAAGATCTGGCCGTCGACACGATTCGAGCACGGCGTGACACAAACCGATCGGCGTCGGATCTACAAGCGCAAAGATGGCGAATTGGTCGAACTCTGAGATACCCTCTAGATTAAGCCGTCTTAATCTCGAGGGGATAGCTTGTGATTTCTCCTAGTAGATCTCACCGCTCGGCGATCCTCTCCCGTGAGTGTGATCCCGGCGATCCTCTCCTTGTGAGTGTGATCCCCTTAGGTGCTTCGTTTCGCCATTGAAGCGAGCCTGCCTGCGTCTGTAGTTCGAACCACGGTTTCCACGGATCGAATTGCGGTGGTCCACGGTCACAAAAGTCCGACACGGGCAAAGAACCCATGGCGAGGATCGATATATGAGATCCTGCGTGTTTGTTCATACATGAAGAAGTTGTAATTTTTTGTTTTCATTATGCGCCTTAAAATAAAGGCATTTCTTTTGAATTTTGTTGTAGGCCAAAAGAAATGCGCGAATTCAAGGACAATGAATAACAAGCCGACTTTCCGCGAACAAAGGCGCGACCGCGATGGGAGCGGTCTCAAGTCGAGAGACCGTCGTGTAAATGCCAGCGAATCGGATCGGTCGAAGAAGAAGTCAAAGGCCTCAGGACCGATAGAAAAATTTTCGAGGCGCTGCCCCTTGACCCCGTAGCTAACCGTCTAAGCGGGACCCATCAGGCAACCGAGGTTAAGCCTTCAGCGATAGTCTCGACATTCAACCAAGGTTAAACGGCGGTGATCCTCAACGAACAGCAGGAAGCCTACGGCAGTGAGCCTCGACATTCAAGCAGAGGTTAAACACAATGTCAAAGTTTGGCGAGGTTAGCCCATCAAAGTTTGGCGAGGCTATCTGACATTAAAGTTTGTGAGGTTAGCCCATCAAAGTTTGTGAGGCTATATCCAGCGGCATCAAAGTTTGTGAGGCACCAGCAACATCAAATTGGTGAGGCTAGACCATGCAAACTTTAAGCGAGACTTGCTCAAGAGGCGAGGCTCGACCTCAATATGAGGTTATGTGGGCGGAGTTGAGCTTAACACGAGGTTAGCCGAGCGAAGCTCAGCGATCATGTGATGGCTTCGCCTATAGCGGTGGTCAGCGAGAAGTTAGCCCACAGCGGTGATTTCCACTTTCATCGAGGTTCACAAGAGGCGGCTTCGACATTACGATAGGCCCGGACTTTAATCTTAAAGGCGAGGTTAAGCCCACGCTGGCTTCGACTTTCATCTGAGGTTCACCTCTGTGAAGCTTCGACATTAAATGCAGGCTGGACTTTAATCTTAAAGGCGAGGTTAAGCCCACTTATGGCTTCGACTTTCATCTGAGGTTGTCTCGGCCCGGCGGCTTCGCTATCAACAAAATGCATAAATGCATTGGAAGTTAGCCCAAGCAGTAGTCATATAGTGAAGTTCATCCAAGTAGCGGATCTCGTTATGCAATCAAGATTTGCCGAGGCAAAGAAGTTGAAGCTTCGTTATTGAGCTCGGCCTTCGCCCTCGGTCGAATCCCAATTTACCCGTGGATTAAGTAGTGGGCATGTCGGTTAACCAGCGTTTTCCCAATTTTTGCATGGTAGCTATTAGGCAGGAAGCTTTGGAACTTTTGGAGATCAACACTTGCGTGGGAAAAGAGATCAAGCTCTTCATGGCAAATCTCAATCATCAACAACATTGTTACGATGCAGCGGAGCCGGATCTCAGCGAGGCCCGCTAATATCGATTCCACCTCAGGCCGCCATCAAGTTGCCATCCACCTCGGTGCCCGCGCCGGTCGAGCTGTTGGAGCTTCCCGAAGCAAGAAAATGGCTTTGGAGCACCTCGGCTCATTGCATGATGATCGAGGTAAAATTCGATCAAGAGCGATTGGGCGGTTAAGGAAGTCGGGTCACTCCTAGTGCAGGTCGCACCCACCTCAACCGTGATAAGAAGATTCATGTAGCTGCTCTCAGCGGTCGGATCGAAGTTCGAGAGCCGGCCCGGCGCTTGCAAAGCGAGCGTTGAGATTAGTGACTCTTGGAACCTCGATAATGTGACTCATCCTCGAAGGCGTTTTCATCGGCAGCGATGGCGTTATACGAGAAGTCATACCAACACGAAGGGTTGTTCAGGCATTCATGACGATGAGTTGTACTATCATCTTTGGGGAAGTGGTAAATCTCGAAGAACTTCCCAATTGAACCGCATTATGCGTGTTCTCAAACTATCAGTGTTGTCGAATGGCACGAAGCCGCTTCGAAGAAGGCGTGCAGCTCTTTGATAGGCTTGGCAACAAAATGCCAAGAGATCCCGAGTCTCAAAGGCGATATGACCGACGGAGGGTTGGGATACAAATCCTCCTCGAGATGAATGCTCATGGCTGATTGATAATAATCCCCCAATGAGGAGAGGCGGACATTCGTCGATTCTTGGCTTGGGATTACGACACCCGCCTGGAGAAAATTTCAAGGCTTTGATGTCAAATATGGCTACGGTCGATCCTGCTACTATTGAGAGTGATGAAGATATACCAACATGGGAAGACCCATGGATCCATCAACTCGAGGCGGTTTGGGGATAGGTTGAACAAAGAGAACCCCACTAAGGGCCGAGGTAGTCAGGTTAATATGAGTGATGAAGAGCAAAGCTCATAAACATCAGCAATACTCTTCCCTCGAGAAGAGAAGGAGAAAGATTGCCTTATGTCGGGGAGTATCGATGTATTAGCTGGAGTTACGAGGACATGCGAGGACTCGACCTAATGTGGCGACACATCGCCTCAACATCATGATGGATGTCAAACTGTCAAGCAACCGCCAAAGGCGGTTTTGTCCACAAATCTTCGAGCAATGCGTTAGGCGAGTGAAGAAACTCATAGAATCGGGATTCATGAGGAAATTCAACATCGGTTGGGTGGCGAATATAGTCGGTCATGAAGAAGAATGGTTCGATTAGGATGCGTATGGACTCTGAGAGACCTAACGCCGCTTGCCGGATGATTTCCCTCGCCAATCACCGGCGTCATAGTTGACAATACATGTGGATTCGAGAGGATGTCCTTTATGGATGGCTTTTGGGGTATAATCAAATCAAGATGCACCGATGGCGCTAAACCTGGCGTTGGGCCCATCGGTATATTTTGCTACGGTCATGCCGTTCGGCTTAAAACGCCGGCGCGACATACCGGCGAGCAATAGCGAATTTTCAAGATCATCTCAGGAAAATAGTCGAATGCTACGTTGGCGATTTGGTGCGTGAAAAGCGTGACAAGAGATCACATCAAAGATCTTAGAGCGGTTTCGAGCTCATGCGGACTCATCAACTAAAGATGAACCCGCCAAATCCTTCCTTAGGATGTCCGATGGCAAGTTCCACCGGCTTCATCGTCAGACAAAGGAATCCCACGTCGATCGATAAAGTGAAGGCAATTCAAGAGTTGCAACCTCAGAAATGCGAGAGAACTTCGAGGGGTTACAAGAGGCGATTGCGTACATCCGGCGGTTCATATCGAACCTATGGGAAGTGCCAACCGTTCTCAAAGTTGAATAAGAAGAGCGTGTCATTTATTTGGGGCGGCCTTTGCGGAAGGCATTGAAGAGATCAAATGCATTATCTCGCTAAACCTCTGTTCTTGTTGCACATCGATTGAACCGTTTTGATCTACGTCAAGGCAGCAGATCACTTTCGTTAAAGCTTTTCGGCGCAAGGCGGCGACGATCCGCGAGCAGTGATGTATTACGAGCGAACATTAGTGGTTGAGTCTCGATATCCAATAGTCGGCGGTGCCTTGTATTAGTGTTAGCGATTGAAAATCGGCACTATTTAGTCGGACGAGGCGATTTATGTTATCTCTAATGTAAATCCGGTCCGAATATTTATGACCGGCCGGCCTCAATGAGTTGGCGTTTGGCAAAATGGGCTTTGCTCTTGTCCAATCGACTGCACTTCAAACAGAAGTCGGTCAAGGGCAGCGATTTCGCGATCTCTTGGTACATCAACCCGACGAGCCTTGATTGAGCTATATGATGATCTTCGGATGAAGTTGAGGAAGTCAACACTATCGCACCAACAAATATGGCGATTGTATTTTGTGAGCTTCTCGGGCCACTAATGTGGCAAGTGCCCTGGATGTTCTAAGATTTCCGGAGTGGGGTTGTCTTAGTTTCCCGGAAATCATGTCATGCCCGTGCTTATTAAGCTCGCCGAATCGTGCTCTAATAATGTAGCGAATATAGCAGCTACTTTCGGGCTCGATTTTGCCAAAAGCGGGGTCGAGTATCTCCGAAGCGGCGATTCGCAATTGATAGTTAAGCGGTCGTGGTGACTACGAAGTTAGGAATCACGATCGGTCCCCTATCATCGGATAGTGTTGAAATGGCGGACTCATTTGAAGAATTCTTCGCCGAATATATCCAGCGCCTTGCGGCTCATGCGGATGCATTGGCGCGTTAGCGATATGTTGTACGAACCGAGAGACCGAGCAACTAGTTACGGTCGAGGACTCATCGGCTTTTGTACCGATATATGATGAGGTACAAGAAACGAAAGGGTAGTTACCAAAAGTGCATACAACCCAAACTAAGTTGGAGCCCGAGATTGGCTTTCTATCATCGATTCGTCTTACATGGTATTACGCGGAAGATGTGAAGGAAGAGAGTCAATCCGGTGAAGAGCTCAAGATTCTTCTCGACAGAGACCCGGATGTTATATCGGCGGGGTGCGATGGCCTTTACTCCGATGCCTCTCAAACAAAGAAGCGAGAAGAGGTCGCCGAGCACATGAAGGTGAATGTGGCCGACTGGTCCCAAACTCTGATCGAATCGGAGAATGGGCTACTTTGGCCAATGATCAATGATGCGGTCGATGCGCTCGGAAATGCCCGCGTGTCAAATTCCACGAATTATATGCATCGACCTCGGAGCGGTATCCTTACCACATCACGGCCATTGAGACATGGGGAATGGGCGTTGTAGGTCCCATTTTCCTCCGGTCGATCGAGGCGTCGGTTTATTCTAGCGATCACCGACTATTTCTCAAGTGGAAAGCAATCCGCTAAAAGAAGTAAAGCGAATCCGTCGTCAAATTTATCAAACACCTTGTCATCTACCGACCGGTGTTCCAAACGGATCGTGCATGACAGCGGTCCCGATTCATCGACAATTCCTTCATCGGTTTTGCGAGAAATTCAAGATACAAGGCGTCTGCGTCGACGGCCTATAATCCGGTACCAAATGAATTAGGGCGTTCAACAAGGCGATTATCAAGATTTTGCCGAAGCTTGTGAAGAATAACAAAGCGAGGCTGGCGATAAACTTCGGAGCACTTCGGGCATATCGCTGTGATGCATACATGCGACGGGGTGACCCATACTCCGGTTTCACGGGTGTGGCAGTTCTCCCATTGGAAATCAAATTCCGTCGCCGCGCCAGCCTTTTCAGCGAGAGATGGCAGAAGAGCGACATCAAAATGTCTCGAAGAGCTTGAGATGTTGGATGAGAAAGCACGGAAACTCAACAATGCATTGAGTTTTACCAAGCTAGGATGTGAGAGCCAACAAGAAAGTGCGACAGCGGAGCTTCAAAGAAGGAGATTTGGTCCTCATTTGCTTTCGGCAATAATCCTCACTTCAAAAGAAAGGTAAATTCGAACCTAAATGGGAGGGACCGTTTGTAATAGAGGCGGTCTACTCTGATGGTATCGCCTAATTACCCAAAGCGGCGTCGGCAATTAATGTAGATAAATGGGAAGTTCTGAAGAAATACTACCCTTAGTATCTTCGGGATAACCATTGGGAGAAGTTCCTCGTGGGATGTTTCACCCTTTTCTTGAGGATAACCCTAGATTTATCCTCCATCATAATTTCCCCTAGATCAATCCTTGGGTAGGTCCATGGTCACTGATACATTACCAAAATCCCTCTTGATTCCTTCTATGAACAAGAGGCCCTCAAAACCTTTGTGGAATGAATATAATTCTTCTCTCCAATGTGTAATCCCAGTGATAAGCGGAAGAGTTCTATCCATCTTTCATCTTAGGTGGCGGTGAAGGTATGTCAGATTTTGAGACCGGGTTGTCGGTGAAGGTGCTTTGAGTCTTTGGTTCTCGAAGTGGAGATCCCACTTTAGTTCCATCTTTCATTTTAGGTAGCGCGGTGAAGGTATCTTGATTTTCAGAACCGGGTTGTCAGGCGAAGGTCGCTGAGACTTTCGGTTCTCGAGTGGAGATCCCACTTTTATTTCCATCTTACATCTTAGGTAGCGCCGGTGAAGGTATCTTGTAGGGATTTTCAGAACCGGGTTGTCCGTGAAGGTGCGCTGAGTCTCTTCGGTTCTCGAAGTGGAATCCACTTTTATTTCCATCTTACATCTTAGGTAGCGGTGAAGGTATCTTGGGGATTTTCGAACCGGGTTGTCCGTGAAGGTCGCTGAGTCTTTTCGGTTCTCGGTGGAGATCCACTCTTAGTTCCATCTCTCTCTAGGTAGCGCCGTGAAGGTATCTTGGGATTTTCGAACCGGGTTGTCCGTGAAGGTCACGAGTCTTTTCGGTTCTCGAAGTGGAGATCCCACTTTTAGTTCCATCTTTAATCTTAGGTAGCCGGTGAAGGTATCTTGGGATTTTCAGACCAGGTTGTCCGTGAAGGTCGCTGAGACTTTCGGTTCTCGAAGTGGAGATCCCACTTTTATTTCCATCTTACATCTTAGGTAGCGGTGAAGGTATCTTGTAGGGATTTTCAGAACCGGGTTGTCCGGTGAAGGTCGCTGAGTCTTTTCGGTTCTCGGTGGAGATCCCACTCTTAGTTCCATCTCTCTCTAGGTAGCGCCGGTGAAGGTATCTTGTAGGGATTTTCGGAACCGGGTTGTCCGTGAAGGTCGCTGAGACTTCGGTTCTCAGTGGAGATCCACTTTTAGTTCCATCTTTCATCTTAGGTAGCGCCGACTGAAGGTATCGCCGGGATTTTCAGACCGGGTTGTCCGTGAAGGTGCTTTGAGTCTCTTCGGTTCTCGGTGGAGATCCCACTCTTAGTTCCATCTTTCATCTTAGGTGAAGGTATCTTGCCGGGATTTTCAGACCGGGTTGTCCGTGAAGGTGCTTTGAGTCTCTTCGGTTCTCAGTGGAGATCCACTCTTAGTTCCATCTCATCTTAGGTAGCGCCCGGTGAAGGTATCTTGGCCGGGATTTTCGAACCGGGTTGTCCGCTGAAGGTCGCTGAGTCTTTTCGGTTCTCGGTGGAGATCCACTTTTAGTTCCATCTTTCATCTTAGGTAGCGGTGAAGGTATCTTGCCGGGATTTTCAGACCGGGTTGTCCGGTGAAGGTCGCTGAGTCTCTTCGGTTCTCGGTGGAGATCCCACTCTTAGTTCCATCTCTCATCTTAGGTAGCGCCGGTGAAGGTATCTTGGCAGGGATTTTCGAACCGGGTTGTCGCTTTGAAGGTCGCTGAGTCTTTAGGTTCTCGGTGGAGATCCCACTTTTAGTTCCATCTTTCATCTTAGGTAGCCCGTGAAGGTGCGGGATTTTCGAACCGGGTTGTCCGGTGAAGGTCGCTTCGAGTCTCTTCGGTTCTCGGTGGAGATCCACTCTTAGTTCCATCTCTATCTTAGGTAGCGCCCGGTGAAGGTCTGCGGGATTTTCAGAACCAGGTTGTCGAAGGTGCTGAGTCTCTTCGGTTCTCAGTGGAGATCCACTTTTAGTTCCATCTTTCATCTTAGGTAGCGCCAGTGAAGGTGCGGGATTTTCGAACCGGGAGGTTGTCCGGTGAAGGTCGCTGAGTCTCTTCGGTTCTCAGTGGAGATCCCACTTAGTTCCATCTTTCATCCTAGGTAGCGCCCGGTGAAGGTATCGCGGGATTTTCAGACCAGGTTATGCACTTTGAAGGTCACTGAGTCTTTTCGATTCCTCTGGCCCTTTCTATTGGTTTCATCTGAGAAATAGAACACATTCTTCCTTTCCCACCTCAATCAATCTTACAGGTTCGGTCATTCTCCGGTCAAAAGACACCAAGATTCATCTTGGGGCATTTTATCGAAGCCTAAGAAGGGATAAAGCCAGCGCCTCCTGCAGCGTTGCGGTTTAGTCTTTCTCGTTGAAGAAGACACGAGTTGATTAAGGGTATTTTATCGAAGCGTAAGAAGGGATAAATAACGCCTCACCGCAGCGTTGCGGTTTAGTCTTTCTCGATTGAAGAAGACACGAGTTGATTACGGGGCATTTTATCCGGCGAGAAGGGGATAAAATAACGCCTCACGCGTTGCGGTTTAGTCTTTCTCCGATTGAAGAAGACACGAGTTGATTCACGGGGCATTTTATCCGAAGCCTAAGAAGGGATAAAGCCAGCGTCTAACACCGTTGCCGTTTAGTCTTTCCCGATTGAAGAAGACACCGAGAGATCGATTAGGGCATTTTATCGAAGCCTAAGTAGGGATAAGCCTATGCCCTATGAGCATTGCCGGTAAATTCTTAGCGATTGGGTTAGTCTTCCGTTAAAAAGGCGAAGCCTCATTATTCAACATCGTAGCACTAAGTCTAGAAGAGTTTCATTCTTTTAGCACAACGTCGTGTGTGAAACGGTTTAGAAAATCTACATGCTAGCCAACTCAAGCGGTGGTTGGTAAAGGCTCATCAAACCCGTTGAAATTTGGGGTTGGCCAATAACCCTAAAATAGCGGCGTTGCGGTTTAGTCTTTTAGATTGAAGAAGACACGAGTTCGATTCAGGGGATTTTATCGAGAAGCCTAAGAAGGGATAAAGCCAGCGCCTCTGCAGCGTTGCGGTTTAGTCTTTTCGATTGAAGACACGAGTTCGATCACGGGGTATTTTATCCGAAGCCTAAGAAGGGATAAAGCCAGCGTCTAACACCGCGTTGCGGTTTAGTCTTTTCGATTGAAGAAGACACGAGTCGATCTGGGGTATTTCATCCCGAAGCCTAAGAAGGGGAGTAAGCCAGCCTCACAGCGTTCTAGGGTGGTCTCTTGCGAGTAAAGAGTATAAAGCCTATGTATTCAATATCATAGCAACAAGTCTAGAAGAGTTTCATTCTTTTAGCACAGCGTCCGCGTCTTGAGCGGATCGGATAATCCATGCGCTAGCCCAACTCAAGCGGTGGTTGGTAAAGGCTAATCAAACCGTTGATGGTTGAGGGTTTGCCAAAAATCCTATAAGTATTATGGTTAATTATTTACGGCAGTAAAAGAATCATAATAAACAATAAAAGGAATAAATCTTATTCATTTGAAGCAAATATAGAAGGAGCTACAATTTAAACATCAAGTCTATGACAAAGGATTTGTTGTTAAATGAGATACTTCATCACTATAAGCTTGGTGGAGTTCTCCCACGCAGCTTCGTACGAAGGACTCCTCATCGGTGTTACGTGTCTTCGTGGTTGCCTCCTCGAGCTCAACCGGTTTACGCCGATAGGTCGAGTTCCTTAGGCCCGACGGCGAGCTTCTTCCTTGTTGGCCTTGGCCGTCGAATACTCATCTTATCTTCCTCGGCATGGAGCTCTCCCACAGGCGGTATTATCCTCTCTTTTCGCCACAATATCCGATGCGGATATGGCTTAGGAATATGTCGGCAACAACGACTCAGAGCTGATCGGCGCGTCTCTCGCATACGGACCTCGAGCCCGGTAAAACCACGAGCATCAGCGCCATGCCTCGCAGCGTCGGTATGAGCAACTACATATGAGGAAGCCCTGCCCGCGGCTCTTGGATCTCTGACTTTCCCTCGGATGGCGAGGTCATCAACAATGGCTGAGCGGCTCGGGATAACCCATATCATTATCAAGGCCATCGGGGTCAGCGTGCTGAAGCGATGAAGAAATCCCATGAAGAACCTTTTCGATCACCGTGTTCACCAGGAAAAGAAACGTACTTCCAAGCGGATAATAAAATGGGATGGATCTTCATCGGCATTAGCTCGCCAAATCATGGAGTCGAGGTGTGGGCTGCATAAAGGAAAAGGACCTTAGAATGCGCAAAAACTAATGAATGCATATTGATTGGGGACTCTTACCCGTCTCCTTGGTAGTTTGAGACTAGTGAGTCTACGAGCGTATCTATCATTGGGATCTTGTCAACCGCGGTGAGCCCTCGGCATGCTCATCTACCTCAACGATGTTGTAGTAGTGACTCCCGGCGGAAAGAGGTGCTTGCCACTACATAAAGGAATTTCTCGGCCTCTTTTAATTATAGTGGTATTGGCCAAGCGGTTGGTCCTATAATGTCGAAGAAAATTCATA
Source organism: Asparagus setaceus (assembly GCA_012295165.1). NCBI lineage: Eukaryota > Viridiplantae > Streptophyta > Magnoliopsida > Asparagales > Asparagaceae > Asparagus > Asparagus setaceus. The sequence goes on from WHSE01000312.1 coordinate 22,292, forward strand.
CCTTCTTCGGGGATGGTAGCCGGGTAAATCTTCACCAGAAGTATCACCATCCTGTGACCAAGCGTAGTCATCCATGGAAGTGTTGCCATATAAACCGGCTTCCACGAAATCTTCCATTGAGAAGTCGAAGAAGGCATTAGGAAGGCGAATGCAATTAAGGCGAACAATAGGTAAAGCTACTTACCTCCCTCGGGGGTTATTTGCCCTAGTCTCGGTCGTGCATTTGTCTCCGCAATTTCTCTAAAAGAGCAAAAAGCGAAGAGGCAATTAGAGAGTGCAATTAAGTCGTTTAGTTCTGCGTCGCCATCGAGAAGAGGAATTATCGATGTTAGATGTACACGGATTCGCGAATCGGGTCCTACATGGTCTCCTCGCCATAGCTCCATACATTTGTTGAGTAAAACTTGGCTCGGCATGGCGAGGCTGAGGCTCAGCGAGAATTGTGGTGAGGAAATCAAGGCTAGGATCATAATCCTAAAACCCCTGCATGTAAATGGAGAAATGTCAGTCTCAAAGTGATTTCAGATTACATCACGGTGAATTGATACCTCCGTCCTGATTGGGTCATTCTTGGCCAAGTCTATATCAAGGGACCGAGGATTCGCAGCGATTCTTATGGGCTAACCTCTTTGTTTCACCCTTGAGAGAGGTTGAAATTCTTCTTCTCCAGCAGTTTTCACGAAAATTCGGTTGAATAAGAAGTCCAATGGAAAGGATGAGAAAGCGAGGGGAAAAGGAGAGAGTACCAAGGTTCTTCTCATAAGCTGCAGACTCAACATGGTCCTCTCCTAGAGTCCTGCGCCCGAGTGGTGGAACCCCTCCTCGATCTCAATTGGCGGATGAGATTGGCGGCCTTCCTTTGAGCTTGGCGGTATCTTGGAGTATAGTGTCGGCTGCATAGCGATGCTTGACTACGGTCTGAGATAGCCCTCACGGGGACCGGCTCGTTAGCTACTAATAGCCAACTACAATGGAGGAATGTGACTCGGTGGCGGTCACGGCTTCAGGCCGAATCTAGCACCGGTACATCCCACAACCATGCTCGAAGGCCATCCACAAGTCCACCATGAGTGCGAAGCGTCGGTTCGGGTTCCCAACATAAAGTTGGTAGTAACCGAGCGGCGAGCAAAGCGGCAGAAATCTGCTCAATGAAGCATTCCTCCTTTTCGAATGGTGAGATACCACGGCACGATGTTCACTAGCGGTTAAACGACCAATGTCAAGTGAAGTCTGGCTGTGTCTTGGCACCTCCTCGTCGATCAAGGACTCACCATATTGACCCGAGAGAATCGAGGAAAACATCTGGAAAAGATCCATCCTTTTTGAATCGCATCTGTTTCTTGATCTCCGTAAACCGCCCCTTCCATCGCAATCCTCTACGGCCATGAGGAAAGGAGTAGGCGAATCTGTGGAACCGGTGCGACATCATGTCGGGGCGATGAGAAGACGACCGAGCCATCAAATAGGTATATGGGAGCTCCCTTTCGGGCCGAAAGGAATGCGTGATGATGGCTCGTCCTTTCTCGAGTAGCAGCTTCGGACTATATGCATAATCCGCGGTGAATATTGGCCACCATTACGGAAGGAGAGTTCCTTCTTGTGAGCAAAGGCTGAGCTGGGTAAAGGACCTCCAAGGTAAAGCATCATCAGTTGATATGGAACCACACATTTCTTTAGCGGTCGCCAAGATAGCCAGGCTAGAAGAGTCGTCGGTTGGATAGGCTTCCGCAGCATGCAGAAAGGTTGCAAACTTGGTCCACAGGGGAAAATCATCTTCGGCGTGGCTGGCGTGTAGGAGTTAGCCTCAAACCTCTTGATCAGTTCATTAACCTTGAAGAAGTGGCGGTGACAATTCACATATTTCCTGCCCGATTTGTCCTCCAAATCTTTGGAACAAATAATTGCAAAGCTGCTTGGACTCACTTGCAATTTCCTTTTGGCGCAAGGTTGATTGGGCGAGATATATAGTAATGACAAGTGAGATCCCACAAAATCTTGTGGCGATGGTGTGTGTTTCTTGGTAGAGCTCAATTCTGATTGGAAGGAAATACTCACGATCTGACATCTTCCCCATGGGTAAATCGGAAGTTGATACATCTCATGTAGAGCCAGCCCACTTCGAGTGTTTGGTGAAAAATGTATTTGAATCTGAATTGTAGAGCTCAAATAAAGCGAAGAAATGGTTACAGCTGATCGAGAAGGCCATACATGGTGTACGAATCGTGAATCTGAGGCATAGCGAAGTTCTCCATCCGGTTGAGGGCGTAATTGGTCAAGCGACCCCACCAATGTTTACGATGAGTGAACCCGGGCGTAAAATCTATGACTAGATGATGGCATCTCGCCCCAGTAGCGAGGCGATTCTTCAAAGTTGAAGCGGGAACAAAGAGCTCATCCGCGGCGGTGTGTCCGGCCCACAATCGAGGTGAAGGCGATGGCGATTCTGTTGGAACCGGGCTGGCTGGCGGGTAATAAACCCGCAATGAATATGATCATGCTCCCGGTAGGCGCCATGACATGCGGCGTGTCGCGGTGGTGTCGAAATCGATCAATGAGAGGCGAGGTATCAGGAATATACAAAGGACCTCCGTCGTCTTGGTTCAACCATCGCTTCGCTCGACAAAAGGCGTGTCCGGGTCCTTAAGCGGAGTCGCGAGCGGATAATCTATTTTTCACAAAGGTGCGGTGGAGTGGTGTCCTATGAGTGGCGCGCTCGGTGACCAATCATCGGAGAATCGGAGCTCCCCTCAACTTCTGATCGAATCGCCTCGGTGATGTGCAGGGTGCAAATCGAGGCAAATACAAATCGCGGGATCATCACCGTGGAATAATAGTCACTCGGCATCCATCAACTGCGTATGTCGGAAAAGCTCGAGGAATAATCAGCTGAAATCGAGAAAATATTGAGTTAGTAAAGCGTTGAATTCATCTTACATAGATTGAGTCCGCGACCTTATAGCGAATATGGCGATTTCATCCATATCGAATACGGAGAGCGATAAATATAGTAGCGTAAACAAAGGCGGCAATATATTTCGTTCTCTGAGCAAAATGCGGTATGAAATCGCTCCGTTAAAGATATCGAGGCGGGTGATCTTTAAAGCCTCAATCCTCCGCGAAGGAGTATTTGGCTCTTCCCAATCGCCTCACAAAGGAGAATGGCGGTCGTAACAAGTGTACACAATCTGCGGCGTCGATCCCCACAAGGAGGATTTCGGCTCTTCCCAATCGCCTCACGAGAAGGAAACGGCGGGGATACGCATATATGCGAGAATATGATGGCGGCGCACCAGAAAGAAGGGCGTGCATTCACAGCGCCGTCGCGGGATTGATCGACTCCTCGGCGTGATCTTCCGATGACATGGAAGAGCTGCAAAAATCGATAAAAAGTCGGACAGCGTGGCCAAAATCGGCAAATACAACAGCAAAGTCCGCTTGGTCAGTCGTGGTTTATCAATCATGGCCCAGGGCATCAGCGAGGCGTCAACAAAAGCGACGGACAAGCAGGCATTTCGGCCAGAGCTTCGGTCGCGACGAGCAACTTCGGTGCGAGCTTCGGTCAAGACAAACAGGCGACAAGCAACTTCGTCGCTGGGCTCGGTCGCCGAGCGGATGAACCAGCCGCCGGCGCCCGCCGACATGGTTATTCCCTGGCGCGCCGCGCAGCCACCGCCGCCGCCCGTGGCCGCCATGGCCGCCACCGCTGTCGCCGCCCGCCCGTGTAGCCGCCGCCGCCCTATTCATAGCCCAGACGGGTTCTTCTCCTCCCAGCCATGCATGCAACAAAAAAAAAAAGAGAGAAAGAGAAGGAGGAAATATAAAACCCTCATCATACCTCGTTGTTGAGAAGATGAGGCGACCGCAGTAGGGAAGAAAGCGAAAAGTGCATAGAAGGGGCGGCCTAGGTCAAGAGGAAGGAGGGTTTATGGGTATTTATAACAATCCCATATGGACCCAATTCTCTTTGAATAAGAAGTCCTATTTGTGATGGGTAGGAATTCTAATTGGAGCCAATTGGATATCTAAAAGGAATCCAAAAGCGGAATAATTTATCCATCCTCTTTCCTAAATATTTGGAAAGATTTTGGAGATGCTACCGGCTCAATTCTCAAATATTCTCCCATGTGGTCTAATCCTACTCAACAAGGATTACAGTATAAGCTGTTTCCCAATTTGTCGAGAAGTTCCATAAGAATATTTTCACAAAAAATATTCTTAGGGATAACTTCGATCGTGTGGATTGCATCGGCCGATCAGCGTTGCCCAATCCTACTCAACTAGGATTACAGTATAAGCTGTTTCCTAACTTGAAGTTCAGAATATTCTCACAAGAAATATTCTTAAGGATAACTTCGATAACCCTTAATTTCCTCCCACCATAATATCCAAGAGGAATAATCGGCGTGAAAGTCATGTTGACAGGACAAGCGTGTCGATCCGAAAAGCGTCTCCCAGCGTGGATAATCATATCCCAAGCGGTCAAAGCGTCGCTTTTCGCCGGCGAAGACAAAACGATGGTTGAAAGCCAAATGGTCTCTTGTTTCGACAAGGAATCCTTGGAGGATATCTCCATGAAAAGATTAGTCCTCGGCGTGGTTAAACCAACAACGCGTGATGATGGAAGAAATAGCCGGCGGGGTTATGAAATTCCATGTATTCGACACAACCAGCGTGTTGCCAACAAGGAGTTACGCCGACATACGGATAAGTCAAAAGTCGATGGTTAATCAAACAACAACCGACCACGAGTTACAAACAAAACTCACCCACCGACTTCAAATCAAGATTTTAACAAGCGGTCAAATAATAAATCGCAACCGTGATCTTATCGAAATCCTACAAAGCTGGATGATCTGAAAGAATCAAAGACTTGAAGCTAACTTTTGGGACCCTCTGTAGGTGAAGGCGGGAACCATCATGTCAAAGCCTCAAGACTCATCAAGAATCGAGGCGAGGCGGCTTTGGAGGGTATCTGTTCGAACCCATAGTTGAATTAAGTCCTAAACCCAACACCCTCAATTCCCAAAATACTTCTCAAGTAAGGAAGCTCAAAAATAATCGTTGAGGAAGCTCAGAAATAGGTTATGAGGAATTTTGACGTCGAAAAGATGATATTAGTGGGGTTTGAAGTTTTAGTTAGCAGAATTTGGGTTTTAAACCCGTTAAGCCACGGATCAGTCAAACTAAATGCCCGGTATAACTAGAAGTCCCTCCCTCAAAAACATTGGATCGAGACATATTCCTATCAGATCGACATCGATTAACTTAATGAGTAATGATAGCGCACACAACAATTTGTACTATTTTTGTACTAAGCACAAACAAAAGCGTGCTCCATAGTGACTCACATTTGTCCTTTGGAATTTCCAAGAAAGGAACTTATACATTTGTTAGTGGAAGTACAAAAGTATCTGAAACTTTCTGATACAATTATCATTTTACGTTGATGTATATAATCACGATCACTAACCTCAGTGAGTTTAGCTTTTAAAGAGGCGGAGTCGCCTTCTCTCCTAAAGCCCGGCGGCGACTCAGATCAAGGGACTTCGCCTCTGTGGAAAGAGGACTGTGGAAGAGGCGGAGTTGGGATCTCCGATGGTTCCTCCGAGCGGTCAAGTTAGTAGAGTGGGAGATAATGTAATGGGCGAGAATTCACTTTCGAGAAAAGATTGCTTACTTGGTTCGTTGTTCATGCTGCTACTT
>WHSE01000313.1:0-27989 GCA_012295165.1 Asparagus setaceus
CGGTGAGATTCCTCATGTCAAGGTGGAATTGCCGTACACACTACTTGATGGCCTGGTTCGTCCTTCATCGACTGATATGATGGCAGCCGAAGCTTGCGAATCCGTCGTCCCTTTTATCCATCTTTAGAGAGATGTAAATGGCAAGGGCGTTTTTAGCGATCGGAAAGCATGTTGCAAATCCACAAGGGTTGGGTCTTCGTAGGTGTTTTCCTCGGTTCTCCGTCATTATGGGAGGCCTTGATTGATGAGGAGAGACATAAAATGAACGGGCTTTACTTGGCGTTGGGCGTTAATTGGCACCAACATCATCCACGGTTATCTTATTTCGAGTGAAAGCGAAGTGCTACATTGAGCCTTATTTCCCTTCTCGTTTTGGCTCGTCGGTTCGGTTCACGACCCGACTACGTTGGGAACGAACGGGAGCTCGGTTCGCGGTTTGATCGATGGTGTCCGGCGTGGTCATGTGAGTATAGCGGGTTGTACCGATGCTAAATTTAGCCTCCAGTGCTGATGCAAGTTGGAGTCGACATATTTATCTGCGGTTGGCTTTTGGCGCCAGTGAACTCTGTAGGCAATAAAATTACCTTAAACCCCGCGACAACTTCGGGACAAGCAAAAGGATCTAAGGGTTCATCTGAGTGAAGTCGAGGCCCACGAGGGTTAAGTTCACCGAATGCTTGACTTTACAAAATAGATAAAAGTGTCGATATCTCCCAAACCGGAAGGAATTTGGCAAAATGACCGAACAAACGAACCCTTTGGGTGGGTTTGGTTGGCTCGTCTCGTCGAGATAGTCAATTTTCATATATAATCGTCCAATTCCACATACGGTTTGAAAGTTACGACCGTTCTTCAGTAGCATATGAGGAAGGTCGCAAGCGGCCAGGCTCGACATTCAGACGAGGCTCGCCAAGCGAGGCTCGACATTCGGCGGCTCGCCAAGCAATGAGCTCGACATTGGCGAGGCTCGCCAACGAAGGATCGACATTGAGCTGGCCAGCGAGGCTCGACATTCAACCGAGGTTCGCCAAGTAGCGAAGCCCTTCACTCGAGGCGAGGTTCGCCAGCGTGAAGCTCTTCACTCAGCGAGGTTCACGTGAAACGAAGCTCAACGATGGTTTGACGAGGCTCGCCCACAACATCAAAGTTTGATGAGACTGCGCCCACAACGTCGAAGTTCGGCGAGGTTCGCTCACGGCGGTGAACCTCGACATTCAACCGAGTTCGCCTACGGCGGTGAACCTCGACATTCAACCGAGGTTAGCCTCTGGCGGTGAACCTCGACATTCAACCGAGGTTCGCCTACGGCAGTGAACCTCGACATTCAACAGTTAGCCTCGGCGGTGAACCTCGACATTCAGCGAGGTTCGCCTACAGCGTGAACCTCGACATTCAACCGAGGTTCGCCTGGCCGATGAACCTCGGCGCTCAACCTCACAGATCATATGAGGTTGCCCGACAGCGGTTTGACGAGGTTAGCCACCCGTGTTTTCACTGCCGGCGCCATGGCTATGCAGTTCCACGTCGCGCAGGCGCCGCTTCTGTAGCACCCCTCGTTCAGCGTAGCGGCTGGTGTTTCATGCCCGAACGAACGCGAAGGCCACAACAACCACGTGGGTTAAGGAGTGGGCATCATGTTATGCCCACTAACTCCGTTTCCACGATTTTGGCATACGGTTACATGCTAAAACCCATATAAATAGCCGTGGCGACTATGGAAAAAGGGGGAGAGCGGGGTGGGGAAGACGAGGACTTTGGAATTTGGGGAGCTTTTGGAGAACTCTTGGAAAATTCAACACTTGCACAAGTGAGGCCGAGCTCCTCTTCAACAACCTCTAGATCATTGACCTTGATCGATCGTCAACGGAAGCAATCTCGGCGTGAGCATGAGTGAAGCATCCTATCGCCACCAAGAACCCATACAAAGAGAAGTCAAATCAATCTTCTCTTCCTCTATCGAGAAATTTGATTGTAATACTTTCATTCAATCAATAAACATTTTTGACCCTCTGAGAAGATGGCGACCCGCAGTGGAGCAACCATTCATTCGGTGAACTGGTGGTGGCTTAATCGAACAAAGTTGCAGTTGGAAGAGGTTCAAACCTTGGTCCTTGAGTTTGATCGAGTAAGTATGAGGAATTCCTCTCCTGGGGCATCTAGCCGTGAAGACACGCAGAGTGTCGGCGAGTCTCGTTGAGACTTCACCCGTGGCTCGTGTTGAATCTTCGGCGAATCGAGAACCAGCCTATGTCTCTGACAAGGCTCCAAAAGCTAGCGGGCTAAGTGGGTGGTTAAGCAGACCCAACCTCGGAGGCCATTAGCCAAACGGCTTGGCGGCGAACCTCGCGGCTGTGGAAAGGCGGGATATGCCAAGGGTCAATTTGCGACGGGCCAAACAGCGTCAGCAGCGAGAACCAAGCTTCCGTGGGGCTCGAGCTTTGGTCTGGTTGGGCGGGCTTCACTATCGTCCAAGATATGGCAGAAGGCTGAGGGCGATGAGGAGCGTCGAACCGTCATTGCACCCCAGTCGTGAACCTCGTCTTCATCTAAGGGTTCATTCAAAACAAGGCGAGCGTCGCCCAGTGCCGAACCTCGTCCACATGGCGAACCTGCGCCGTCAATGTGAGATCCTCCAAAGGGATGAGCCTGCGTCCAAGTGAACCTCAACAGCGACGAGAGTCGCCGAAACATGGCGAACCTCGTCCAGTGGCGAACCTGCCAACAATGTGAGGTCCCCTTGAAAGAGATGAGCCAATGCAGTGGCGAATCTGCAGCCAACAACATGAGGTTCCATCAAAACCGGGCGAACATCGCTCTGTTGGCGAACCTCGTCATAGCAAGCATCAAAATGGCGAACCTGTCATCATGAACCTCGACATGGGGTGTCATCAAATCAAGAGCGAACCTCGTTCAAACAACGAACCTCGTCATCATCGGGGGTTCATTTAAAACAAGACAAATGTAATGCGAACCATGTCCACAAGGCGAACATGGCCCGGTGCGAACCTACGCCCCAGCGAACCTCGTCCCACGGAGACGAGCGATAAGCTCAGTGCGAGCCTCGTCCAAGTGGCGAACCTGCGCCTACAGCGTGAGGTCCCCTTGAAGGATGAGCCTCGTTTGAGTGGCGAATCTGCCAACAACATGAGTCCCCTCTAAAGGGATGAACCTCACCCAATGAACCGCCAACATGAGGTCTCCTCTAAGCGGGGCGAACCTCGGCGAGGCGGCGAACCTAAATGCAATATGAACCTGCCGCCCGAGAACCAAAGGAAGCGGCAACCTGCAGGTTAGCCAAACTTCGACTTCAGCCTCTCTCATATGAGGTTAGTTTTTGAGGATCAGCGGGGTACACCCCCGATCTCGTGATTATCTCACTTTCATAAAGCGTGATGCCGGTCAAATGCAATCCCATTCTTTTTGTGAAGCTCATCTCTACCATCTGCGCCCGATGTTCATCGACATCAATATACGTATTTGGCGATTATCTGACCGTCAACTGGCGAAGCGGTTTCGCCAAACACATGACCCGGTGGTCATTCCTTGGAGTGACTATTAACATGATTGGGAGAAGCGGGAGCAAGACCCATGGCCGATCTGAATCGTCGACCTTGAGTATTCCCGAGTTCTGGCGCATTAATCAATAGTCAAAAGCGCCTATCGAAGCACCCGTCTTACGTCACGGGCGGCAATCCCGTTTGACTATAGCCAATTGGTAGGGGTACCGTGAAAGAATCCAGAACTTTGGCATGGCCACATCTCAACAACCAAACAACGATATAAGTGATCAAGCCCGGCGTCCTCATGGCTAATAAAGAGGAAGAGATGGCAAAGAAGATTGAAAACAACAAGCTCTTATTCTTGCTCAACAAGAGTCTATCGGGCGCAAAGTAATGATGGGCTTCGTCGGCAAAGAAAGTAGGCGAGGAGGTTCAAATCGGCGAGAAGGCTATGAAGGGATCATGATGTTCGGTGTCATCGAAGTCGAACCACATAAAGCGAGATCATAAGTTACATGATCTCCAAAAGCGGCGATGCCCTCAAGCTCAAGAGGCGTTTTAAGGAGGGGTGGCGGACCATATCAATTGAATGGGATCACGGTCTCTTAAAACAAAGTTGAGCCATTGGACCTCCTGCGGTTCGATGGCAAGGTTCTCCTACCCAACATATTTACTACTTCGGTAAAGCGGACACATAATGGGAAGCGATCCGTTGTGACTTCGGTTGTTCATTGCACCCTCAAGGGGTTGCTTTTGAATGGTTTTAGCGATTGAACACCGGTCCATCAGCGTAGGCATAAAAATTGCTTATCGGTACCGGCAAGACTAAGTAGCGGTGGGTGCGACAACCGGCCGATCCACATCCCGGCAGCGACCGAAACGCCCGTCGGCGTGATTGCCGCAAAGCATAAAAGCGGAGTCGGCGAACTCATGAAGTGAGTCGGCGAAGCGCCACGGCAACGGCCGTCGTGGAGAAAACGACGGCGAAGCTCAGCGAGTTGGCTAAACTCAGCGTTGGCGAGGCGGAATCAAGCGTACTTAGTCCGTCGATGCAAGCGAGCGTTTGAACTCTGAAAGATCGTCGGACCACGGACTGAACGAACGGGCGACATCAGGAGCAAAACTAAGCCGGAAGACCGAAGAATGCGGCGGCTGAACGGCGTAGCGGGACCTCGGCCAAATGACCAGGGTGGCTCGACCAACATGGCCGAGCTACCTCGGCAAATGGCAGTACCGCGACAAGTGGCGAGGTGGCTCGACACTATGGTAGAGCCACCTCGGCAACTTGCCAGTACCTCGACAAAGGCAGATGGCTCGACAAACATGGTAGAGCCTCCTCGACAGGCGAGGTGGCTCGGACTGACATGGCAGACCTCCTCGGCAAGTGGCGAGGTGGCTCGGCGATTGGCGAACACAGAGATGTATAAATAGGGGGTCTTCGGTGATGGGAATTGGGATTTTGGGGATTTTGGCTTGGATTTGTGGGACTTACGAAGAGCCCTGAGATCTCGGCCTTGCGGTTCGAGCACCAATGACTCAAGTGTCGATCGTGTCGGATCTGGCGAAGGTAAACAAGCTTCGGGTCGAACTCTGAGATACCCTCTAGGTTAAGCCGTCTTAACCTCGGGGATATATTTGTGATTTCTCCTTGTAGATCTCACCCGCTCGGCGATCCTCTCTCGCCGTGGAGTGTGATCCCGGGCGATCCCCTCGCCGTGAAGTGTGTGATCCCTCGGTAACGTTTCCTTGGTAAAAGCGAGGCCTTTACATCTGTAGTTCGAACGGGTCTCCACGGATCCGAATTGCTTGGCGGTGGTCCACGGACACAACAAGTCCGACACGAGGCAAGAACCCATAGCGGGGACCCGATATAGAGATCCCGTGTTTGTTCACAAGGATAAAAAGTTGTAATCTTTTTGATTTTCATTGTAAGCCTTAAAATAAAGGCGATATTTCTCTTTGAATTTGTTTGAGGGCCGAAGTTTGTAAGCAAGTTCAAATCAATGACAATCATCCCAACTTTCTGTGAACAAAATTTGGCGACCGTGGGAATAGCGGCTTCAATTAAGCCCGTCGTTAATGAATGGCCGGATCGGATCGGTCGAAGAAGTCAAAGGCCTCAGGGCGAGATAGGAAAAAATTCTGGCGCCGGACCCGCAAGGGGCGGCCCTTGACCCCGCCGCTAACTAAGCGGGACCCGCCGATCTTTCTGCGTAGGGTGTAATAGTGCAGCTCGGTGAAGTCAAGCCGAATCCAAGTTGATCCGGGTTCATTTGTGAGTATCATACTATCGTCCTTGTCGGATCGTCCTCCCCACAAATCGGAAGGATCTCGCGAAGATCGTTTTCCTCCCAGGCATCCAAGATGCGGGATCTCTGAGAGATCACCGCTGATGGCGTCGCAGACTTTCTCAAAGAGCCCTTGAGCGGCGATGCTGCAGCGTGAGTTCGCCAAGGCCACAGAATCGGTCGGCGGTGTCGCTACAAAGTGGATCACGAAGTCGAGAGGTCAAGAACCTCATCAACATGTGCCGCGGCAACTCCTCCAAGCCGTCAACAAATCCCGGCCCGTGCATTGCTAGGCGGATGTAGAAGGGAGAAGAAACGCCCGAGAAAATCGCCAAGTTTGGAGTGCGAAATCGGAACAACGGTGGACCCGAAGGCAGCGTCGATCAAATCGACCACCTCAAAGCTGATTAGGCTGGGCTCGGCCGCCGGGGTGACGATCACACCTCCGCGATCTCATCAAATCTCCATCGACTCGTGCTTTCCGGTGAATCTGTTGGCGTATCGAGCAAGAAAATGGTGTTAAGCGCCTGACCCGTTGCGATGATCGAGGTAAAATTTCGATCAAGGATTGTTTGGGCCGCTGAAGAGGCCTCGACCAACTCCGGTGATGGGGTCCTACCCTCTCGCCATGATAGAAGATTCCTGCCTGCTCTCGGCGGGAATTGGATCAAAGTTCGAGCGTGGCTTCCCTTTCGTAAAGCGAGCGACTCTTGGAATCTCGATTATGTGGCTCATCCCGCGGAAGAGGCGTTTTCGATGCGGCGGCGATGGCGTTATACACGAAGTCATTACCAACACCACGAGTTGCTCGGCATTCATCTTAGATGAATAGTACTATATCGTCTTTGAAGTGCAGTAAATCTGAAATAAGTTCCCAATTGGACCGCATTGTCCGGTGTTCCAAACTAATGAGGCGGTGTTGTCGAATATAGCGCACGAAGCCGACTCCGAAGAAGCGTCGGTCTTTGATAGGCTTGGCAACAAAATGCCAAAACCAAGTCAAGATGCTTGGTGGAAGAAGATCGAGTCTCGTGATGAATTGTCAAGGGTAACCACAATATGACCAGCGAGAGGTTGGGTTATGTATCTTCTTGGAGAGCGAATATTCTTTGGTTCATTGGCGACCAAGTCCAGCCTTGAGGCGGACATTCATTGGATTCCTCCGCTTGGGACAACCTCTTCATCCCACAAAGATCAAGTAGTGAAAAAGACTTGGTTTCGAGGAAAAAGAATCACGGTTCAGCGAATCATTTCTTAGAAGAAGATAGAAGATGACAATGGGCTATCCTCCATTCGAGATATAGTCGAAACACTTTGGGTATCATGAAGAAGTGGGGGTACAACTTGACACAAGGAGAGGGTCTATGCTTTAGGCGAGGTCCTCAGTCCCTCAGCGGGATAACTACTACGCATTTAGAGGAGATTGGGATCACGAATCCTCCTCGAAGATGAATGCTCGTGGGTGATTGATAATAATCCACAATGAGGAGGCGGACATTAAATCGACTCTTGACACAGGATTAGACACGACCTTGGAGAAGCTTTCAAGGCTTTGATATCAAATATGGCTACGGTCGATCCTGCTACTATTGAGGATGATGAAGATATGCCAACATGGGAAGACCATGGATCCATCAACTCAAAGAGCGGTTTGGGGATAGTTGAACAAAGAGAACCCCCACTAGGGCGAGGTAGTCGGGTTAATATGGGTGATGAAGAACATCCTAAACTCATAAACATCGACAATACTCTTCCCTCGGAAGAGAAGGAAGAGTTGATTGCCCTAATCGGGGAGTATATCGATGTATTAGCACGGAGCTACGAGGACATGCGGGACTTCGACCTAGTAATGGCGACACATCGCCTCAACATCAAAGCGGATGTCAAACTGTCAAGCAACACAAAGGCGGTTTAGATCCACAAATATTGGAGAGCAATTGTTGTGAAATGAAGAAACTCATAGAATGGGATTCATCGAGGAAATTCAACACCGGTTGGTGGCGAATATAGTCGGTCATGAAGAATGGTTCGATTAGGATGCAGTATGCCTCTGAGACCTAAGCGGCTGCTTGCCCAAGGATGATTTCCCTCTGCCAATCACGAGCGTCATAGTTGACAATACATGTGGATTGAGAGGATGTCCTTTATGGATGGCTTTTGGTACAATCAAATCAAAATGCACCCGATGGCGGAACACACGGTGTTGACCCATCGGTATATTTTGCTACCGCGGTCATGCGTTAAACTAAAGGCATGTTGCAACATACCCGTGACAATGGCCGAATTTTCGGGATCATCTTAGGTAAAGCGGTCGAATGCTACGTCGGCGACTTGGTGCGTGAAAAGCGTGACAAGGATCACATCGAAGATCTTAGAGCGGTATTGAACTCATGCGGACTCATCGATAAAGATGAACCACAAAATCCTTCCTTGGGATGTCCGGTGGCAAGTTCCCGGCCGTCGTCGCAGACAAAGGAATCCACGTCGATCGACAAAGTGAAGGCAATTCAAGAGTTGCAACCTCAGAAATCGAGAGAACTTCGAGGGTTACAAAGACGATTGGCGTATCGGCGGTTCATATCGAACCTATCAGGAAGTGCCGGCGTTCTCCAAATTGAATAAGAAGAGTGTCATTTATTTGGGATGGCTGTCGAGAGGCATTGAAGAGATCAAATCGTATCTCGCTAAACCTCCTGTTCTTGTTGCCTGATGGAAAACCGTTTTGATCTACGTCAGGCAGCGGATCACTCGTTAAGCTTTACTTTCGGCAAGGCGGCGGCGGCTGATCCGCGAGCGGCGATGTATTACGAGCGAACATTAGTGTGGCGAGTCTCGATACCAATGGTGGCGATTGCCTTGCATTAGTGTTCGCGATTGGAAAATCGCGGCACTATTTAGTCGGACGAGCGATTTATGTTATCTCTAGCGTAAATCCGGTCGAATATTTATATTGACCGGCCTCAATGAGTTGGCGTTTGGCGAAATGGGCCTTGCTCTTGTCAATATGACTTGCATTTTGTCGGTCAAAGGACAAGCGATTTCGCGATCTCTTGGCGCCGGCCCGAAGCGGGCGGTGGCTATATGATGATGATCTTCGGATGAAGTCGAAGTTAACACTACATCGCACCAACAAATATGGCGGCGTACTTTGTGAACTTCTCGAGCTACTAATGTAGCAAGTGCCGGATGTTCTAAAATCTCGGTTGAGTCGGAGTTGTCTTGATTTCCAGGAATCATGTCATGCCGTGCTTATTCACTCACGAACCTTGTTCCAATAACATAGCCGAATACAGCGTTACTTATCGGACTTAGCCGCCAAGGCTGGGGTCGAATACCGAAGCATCTGGCGATTCTGAAATGATAGTCGGCGGTCAGCGGAGACTCTGAAGTCGAAATCGGATCTAATTCCTTATCATCGGTATGTCGAAATGGCGAGACTCGTTGAAGAGTTCTTCATCGAATATATCAGCGCCTCAAGCGGCTACAGCGGATGCCTTGGCGTTAGGCTGTCGTTAGCACAACCTTCAAAGGCCGAGCAATTAGTTCACGGTCGGGACTCATCAACTCTTCGTACCAATATGTAATGAGGTACAAGAAGATGAAGAGTAGTTACCAAAGAGGTACATGCAATCCTAACAAATTGGAGCCAGATTGGCTTTCCTATCATCGATTCACGTCTTGCATGGTATTTTGCGGAAGGCGTGAAGGAAAAAGAGTCAATCGGCGAAAAGCTCAAGATTCTTCTATGACCACGGAAACCCGGATGCTATATGTAGGAATACGGCGGTCTTTTACTCGATGCCTTTCAAACAAAGAGAAGGTCGCCGGGAAGCACGAAGGTGAATGTGGTGCGCACACCGGCACGGTCCCAAGCTCTATGATCGAATCGAGAATGGGCTACTTTGGCCAACGATGATTAATGGCCGGTCGATCACGCTCCGGAAATGCCGCGGCGTGTCAAGTTCCGCGCGAATTATATGCATCGACCTCTGGCGGTTGCATCCCGGCCACATCACGGCCATTGAGACATGGGAATGGGCGTTGTAGGTCCCATTTTCCTCCGTCGGTCAAAGCGTCGGTTTATTCTAGCGATCACCGATTACTTCTCCAAGTGAAAAGGCAATCCCGCTAAAAGAAGTAAAGGCGATACCGTCATCAAGTTTATCAAACACCATGTCATCTATCGACATGGTGTCGGCGGTCGTGCATGACAGCGGTCCCCAATTCATCGGCAATTCCTTCATCGGGGTTTGCGAAAAGTTCAAGATACAAGATGTCGTCATCGGCTTATAATCCGGCGGCAAATGGATTAGGCGTTCAACAAGACAATCATCAAAATTACAGCGAAGCTTGTGAAGAATAACAAGCGAGGCTGGGATGATAAACTTCGGAGAAGCCCTCACAGGGCGTATCGCTGCGCTATCGCCGCATGAATGGAGACCCGTACTCCACGGTTTCACGGGTGGGAAGCGATTCTCCGTTGGAGATCGAGATCCGTCGCCGCGCCAGCCCTTTCAGCGAGATGGCGGCCGAAGAACAACATCAAAGCGTCTCGAAGAGCTTGAGATGTTAGATGAGAGCGCTGGAGGCTCAACAATGCATTGAGTTCTACCAAGCTAGAATGTCGGGCTTTCAACAAGAAAGTTCGACGAGAGAACCTTTAGAGAAGGAGATTTGGTCCTCGCTGCCGGCGACCGATAATCCTCACTTCGAAGAAAGGTAAATTGAACCTAAATGGGAGGACGTTTGTAATAGAAGCGGTCTACTCTAATGGTGCATATCGCCTAATTACCCAAAATGGCGGCCAAGGCAATTAATCGATAAATGGGAAGTTCTGAAGAAATACTACCCTTAGTATCTTGGGATAACCCGTTCGGCGGGAAGTTCCTCGTGGGATGTTTCACCCACTTTTCTTGAGGATAACCCTAGATTTGTCCTCCATCATAATTCCACCAGATCAAATTCCTTGTGGTAGGTCTACAAATTACGGTACATTACCAAAGTCCCCTCTTGATTCCTTCTATGAACAAGAGGCCACTCAAAATTCCTTTCCTTGGGGAGATAGAATATAAAGATCTTCCTCTCAAGTAAGATCCCTTCGTGATAAGCGGAAGGGTTCTATCCATCTTTCATCTTAGGTAGCATGGGCGGAAGGTATCTTAGGGATTTTCGAACGAGGTTGTCCGTGAAGGTGCACGAGTCTTTAGGTTCTCGGTGGAGATCCACTCTTAGTTCCATCTCTCTCCCTAGGTGGCGCGGTGAAGGTATGTCGGATTTTCAGACCAGGTTGTCCGGTGAGGTCGCTGGTCTTTTACGGTTCTCGGTGGAGATCCCACTCTTAGTTCCATCTCTCTCCCTAGGTAGCGCCCGGTGAAGGTATCTTGATTTTCAGACCAGTTGTCAGGGAAGGTCGCTGAGTCTCTTCGGTTCTCGGGTGGAGATCCCACTCTTAGTTCCATCTTCATCTTAGGTAGCCCGGCTGAAGGTATCTTGTAGGGATTTTTAGATCAGGTAGTCCGGTGAAGGTCACGAGTCTTTTCAATTCCTACGGTAAGAATGGCTGTTAAGCCTCATCAGGAAATAGAACACATTCTTCCTTTCCCACCTCAATCAATCTTTCGGTTCGGTCATTCTCAGGTCAAAGAAGACACGAGTTAGTCTTGGGGCATTCTATCCGGCGAAGCCTAAGAAGGATAAAGCGGCCTTCCTCGCGCGTTGCGGTTTGAATCTTTCTCCGATTGAAGACACCAAGGTTAGTCTTGGGGTATTTTATCCCGAAGCCTAAGAAGGGATAAAGCGGCGCCTCACAGCGTTGCGGTTTAGTCTTTTAGATTGAAGAAGACACCAAGGTTAGATCTTGGGGTATTTTATCCGAAGCCTAAGAAGGGATAAAGCCGCGACTCTGCGTTTGCGGTTTAGTCTTTCTCCGATTGAAGAAGACACGAGGTTAGTCTTGGGGTATTTTATCCGAAGCCTAAGAAGGGATAAAATAGCGCCTCCTTGCAGCGTTGCGGTTTAGTCTTTCTCGTTGAAAGACACGAGTGCGATTCAGGGTATTTTATCCGAGAAGCCTAAGAAGGGATAAAGCCCAGCGCTCTCGCTCTGGCGTTAGCGGGTTAGTCTTCAGTGAAAAAGGCGAAACCTCATTATTGACTCATTAGCACTAAGTCTAAAGAGAGTTTCATTCTTTTGCTAGCGTTATTGTTGTTTTGGAGTGAAAAGTTGATTCCATTTGTAAAACTAGAAAATTACACTTTTGGTTCTCAATTACAAAATTTAGATAACTTTCTTACAGACAAAAAGCGCTACAAGTGTAGATCTCTTGTTTTGTGGGTCTTTGCTGTAGGGGGCCGTAATCCGTGGACCACCGGCGGCGATCGTCGAATCGGCGGGGTTTAGTTGATGCTTACGCCGAAACAAGAACTTCGGCCAAATATCTTAGCAAGGTAAGATATCTACTCTTCTCAAAGAATAAGTCAAGGCAAGCTTCGAGGAATCTCCGCGTGGATAGTGTTCTTGAACTCCGGAAGCTTGGATCTCGATTTCCCCTTTCTAATGGCCGACCCACCCAAGTGGGCGTGGAGGGTATTTATAGTCTTTGGAAACATGTACAGTGTCATAAGTCTTTGGAGATTTTGCGGTTAAGCGGCGGCTTTCGGTACGCCTCAGCTATCTTTCGCTTCGGCTGGCGGCGGTTAAGAACGCTACCTTCAGCGGCCAGGCGGTATGTACCTACCCAATTGTGATATAATCCTTCTGTTTGTAACGGTTTCCGCTTTTAAGGCGCGATTAAATGCCTAAAATCGCCTAGTGGTGGTATCGGTGATGTAACGCCCATTAAAATATCTGAGCGTCTCTGCGTTGATAAAGTCAAGTGGGCCCCATCGGCATTGATTTAGACCCTTGAGCGTTTAAGTATTAAGGTGTCTGCATTTGGCGAGACACAAATGAATACCTCGCTAGTTCGCGAGACACATCAAAGTGTCTGGCTTCGGTGGCGAGAACACCAACAAGTGTCTACGCTCATGGAGCTGGAAACCGATGTCTACCGCTGTGGCGAGACACAATCTTCTTATGTGTTGACTTCTTGAGATTTCGGCGATGTTGTCCTTCGATCTTCTCATAATTTAGTCATATTTGAGGGTTCTTGGCAATTTTTGATGCCTCGGATACCCCTCAAAGTTTTGGACTCCTACGTATTTTATCGAGGTGCGGAATACTGGATAAGATCTTACTTCGTTCATCGTTGAACTTTGTAGAAGAGGCTCATGTTTTGCTTGGTTTCGAACCGGCTGCGTGGTAGTACTGACCATATTTTGGGATCAATAAGCATTTGTATTTGTATTTGAATGGATTGAAATGTTGAAATTCGATTTTGGACTAATCATCTTCATCTTGAAAGTCACCACTTGGGTTATAATTGAAATGCCTTGAAATCATTGGAGAAAAAGCGTGTCGGTTTTAGAATATGATTCAGGAAAGCTTCTATGTAATATCTGGAATTGTCCCACTTGAAAGAAAGCGGGAATGTCGAGTTCATCAAAAGACATACGAGAATCTACGAGCATGCTTGAGCTTCGGAGGCGATGTAATGGCACATTGCATTAGCAATGAGTTACAAGTGTATTAAAACCGAGGAAAGTGCTTGACGGCAGGAAGATGTTGTCTCTCAAGTTTTGCTTGTATGATAGATATAGGATTTTGGCAAACCCTCGATCCAGCGGATTGATGAGCGCTTTACTACCTGTTTGAGTTGGGCTAGCATGTAGATTATCACGAGTCCGTTCTACATGTTACGTTGTGCTAAAGAGTGAATTCTCTTAGACTTTATGCTCTGATATTGAATCGTAGGCTCGGTCAATTATCACGGGAATTGATTACGGCGGCATGTGTTAGATGCGGAGACTTATCTCGATAGGGGCGGAGATAATATCCTATGCATGAAGGCATAGTTTAGGTGTCGTTAAGTAATGACATCTATGCTCGATATTGAATACGTAGGCTTGTGGAATTGTGTTTTTCTCTTGGGAAAAGCGAACCCGTTGTGTCTTCTCTTGGGGTAAGCGAACCTGATTGTGTTTTCTCTTGGTAGCGAACCCTTTGTTGGAGTAGACCTCTCATTCATAAAGAATGAGAAGATTTTGACCATGGTCCTAACTGGCCAGGAAGGTTTGACCAAGTGGGAGTGAAATTTAAAATGATCCCTAGCGTAGGAAGGTTTGATTGGGATAGGATTTTGAGACAATCCTAATAGGAAGGTTTGTCGCTCAATCTGAAATGGACCTCGTTCATGGAAGGAATCAGAAAGGATTTTGACCATGGTCTAACGTAGGAAGGTTTGACCAGGCGGATATTTGAGACAACCCTAAGCGTAGGAAGGTTTGATAAGCTCAATCACGGAAGTGGACCTCGTTCATGGAAAGAATGAGAAGGGATTTTGGCCGTGGTCCCTAACTATAGGAAGGTTTGACGGGATAGAAATTTTGAGACAATCCCTAGCTGTAGGAAGGTTTGATTGCTCAATGTGGAAGTGGACCTCGTTCATGGAAAGAATCGAGAGGGATTTTGGCCGTGGTCCTAACTATAGGAAGGTTTGACCGGATAGAAATTTTTGAGACAATCCTAGCTGTAGGAAGGTTTGATTGCTCAATGTGGAAGTGGACCTCTCGTTCATGGATTATCCACCCGACTTTCTTAAAATTGGCATCGGTGAGTAGGAAGAAGCGGTTTAACCTCTTATATTCATCATTAGGAGGCCGTTTAATCTCTTGTACTCATCGGAGAATTAGGAGGCGATTTAATCTTTGTACTCATGAGAAAAGGAATAGTTTATACTCGTATACACAGCCGGTCTGAGGGCGGTTTATACTAAGTATACACAGCCGAGTCAAGTTTGATTCGGCATTTAGTTAAAAGCCTTCAACAAAGGCTTGGATGATGGCCTTGAGCTAAGCAATCCTTTGTAGGATGGAGGATCCTCTGTGAATGCGCCGCGGTATTTAGGGTCAGTTTTGTTAACCTCCTCTTGATTTGTAATTGGAGGCAACTTGATTTGTTGTTATCAGGAGGTGTTTGAAGATGATTGGAACTTCTTAGTCCTTGAAGAGTATGTCTGTGGAATTACGATTTAGAAGCTTTTTGGCCGTTGTTGCGATGCTTGACTAACTGCGATCCACGGATGCCTTTCCTCTATTACGAGAGGAAAAATTTATGAGGGGTGGTAGATCTTTTGCCTCTTCGGCTTTCTTCCTTACGAAAGCGTTGGCTTGTTCTCCTGGTATTTTAGGTCTTTCCGTAGTTGGTGGGGCGACCCCATGACTCCGACAATTCTATAGAAAGATTGTTGTGGCAAGTCTTCAATATGAACTTTCGATGGTGGATCGCAATTCATAGCTTTATTCTTGAATGCGAAGGTGTCGATTGTCTCCCCCACCTACGCTTTTCGTCTAAAGAGTTCCAATTGAGACTTGATTGTCGTCATCGAAGAAGTTCTTGAAAAGAACTTTCCATGTCCTCCCAACGGATTAATACTCCGGCCTTGAGTCTTGATACCAATCGGCGGACTCATGAAAATGCAAACGAATGACCGAACCATCGAGGCTCGTTTCGAGATTACTCCCAAATATGATTTGAAGTAAATCGGTGTTGTGAGTGACCCTCTCCCGTCAAATGGCGTGAAGTTGATCAAATTGAATTTTGGTAAGAATTGAATCCCACTCCTAGGATCAGGACCACGGGATGCGGTCCTTTTGACTTCTGTGTGGACATCAAAGCATTGATTTTATTTTCAAGCTCTTTCATCCTTTAGCCATCATCCTCCCCTTGTTTTGGATTGCTTCCAATAGGAAGAATTGGACCATTTCCACCTTGAGGATCACGACTTTCTTTGGAGGTTGATCACGGTAAATGTGTTCATCAATCTCCAGAATCATTGTCTTCAACATTATGGTGAGTTACTCCACCTTGTTGGTGGATTGGTGTTGGCTGGACCGAAGTTGTGCAACCGTTTGGATTTGCAATTCCCTCATCATTTGCATGGCTAGCTCCATCTCGTTCTCATTTGACCTTAAGCTCTTCTCTTTGTAGCTAAGGCTTCTTGTAACATTTGAGCGGGGACATCGGGTAATGGTAAAAGCTTCTACGGGATGGGGACCGGCATTGACATTGTGTCATCGGAAGCTATCGCGAATTGATGTCGGAGCTTCATCATCGGATGACTCTCCCTCATGCATCCTTCTATAATTCGATCGTTGGTAGCAGCTATAATTATGCAAGAGACATCTGGCTGGAAACTTCGGTCTGACTTTTCTGGGTGAAATCGGGATCACGAATCGTCGTAGGTCCTTTCCTTTGTTCACCATGTTAATGGTCGCCGGAAACTCATCAATTTGGATGGATGATCTCCTTTTCTTCGATGTCGTCTTGGCGTGGCTTGATTTTCCGTTCTTGTGAGGAAAGCCTTCGAATCTTGAAGCTCTTTGTGATTGGCGTTTGTTCGAGCGGGCACATCGATAATAACAACGTCTTGATTAGTTGTGCACCACGAGCAAGAACAATTTATTTCATCAATGTCCTCTTTAGTGTGTTGCCACCCCGGCGATGGTGTGGTTGGTGTGGTTTACCACAAATGCACTTCCACCCCAAGTGTAGCGTTATCCTTAATTGGAGGAAGCGTCTTCTGGGGCGTCGGCCATTTGATTGAGAACCTTCCATGCGGCTTGGCGTCGTCATCGAAGTTGCTTACGTATGAATCCGAAGTGCAGTTATCTCGTGATTTTGCGAGTCACTGCCTCAACTTCTTCTTCTCGGCGGAGACTTCGTGGACCTTGTGGGATGCTCAAGCGAGGCACTTGAAATTCTTCGGTTTGAGATGCGTCGGATGGCTCGGCACATTTCCGAACATCACTTGGAATTTAGTGCGACCCCAACTGTGTGTTTATGGATCGGTGACCCAATGTTGTTCCATTACGGTGTTTGACTTTGGTTCTCAATTGTGGACCAAAGTGTGAACAAAGTTGTTGATTTCGGACTTAGCGGTTGATACCAGTAGGAAAAGTGGAAAGAAAGTGGAAAAGCAAATTTTCATTAAGGCATGGAGGGCTACGCCTTCGCTTTTGGCGGTGATTCGAGCTTATCTGTGTGTGAGCGTTTACCTTACCTATTGTTGGCGAAGCGGCTTAAACTGTCTCGCTAACGAGGCGGCTTCAGTAATATCTCGGTGAAGAATTACGGCGGGAATCTTGAAACCTGGCGTTGACCGGGACCCAAACTTGGCGATTTTGAGCCGTTCTTTGGGTTGATTTAGACTCCTGCGCCTTGCGAACAATAGCGATGCATGAGCAAGCAGCGTTACGCGGCGTTTTAGGCGCTCCTTCTTTGTCAATGGTCCTTTGGCGAGAACCCATTCTTCCTTGGGAGAGTCTTGTGGCGGTTGAGAAGTGCGGTTTGTTGATGCCTTTGATCCGTGAGTTACGATAGTGAACTCCATCCGTTGACTCGAGGGTCTTGGCGGGCCATCTTTGGCGTCGTCTTGGCGAGCTCTCTTCGTCGAATCGGTTGAGATCTTGTTGAGGGAAATCGCCTCTGCATGAAGCGAGCGAAGATCGTTACACATCCTGTGAGCGAACCTCCCTCTTAGGGGATGAGATCCTCAGATGTTTCGCGGGGTGAGGAGGACCCGATGTGGAAGAGGAGAATACTCTTGGTGGCTTGTCGAAGAAGTAGTCTATTCCATCAACCATGAGGTGACTGTTATTTTAAAGGCTGCGACACAACGATCTCGGGCTCGAGACCGTTGGCTCCCATTGTAATTGCCATCGTGTTTGGGTGAAAGTTGATTCCATTTGTAAAACTAGAAAATTACACTTTTGGTTCTCAATTACAAAGAATTTGAATGCTTTCTTAAACTTCGAACAAAAGGCGCTACAAGTGTAGATCTCTTTTTTGTGGGACTTTACTGTCTTGGGCCAGCGTAATCCGTGGACCACCCGGCGTGGCGATCGTCGAATCGGCGGGGTTTAGTTGATGCCATGAAACAAGAACTTCGCAAATATCTTAGCAAGGTAAGATATCTACTCTTCTCAAGAATAAGTCAAGGCTTAAGCTTCGAGGAATCTCCGTGGATAGTGTTCTTGAACTTCAGGAAGCTTGGATCGATTTCCCTTTCTGATGGCCGACCTGCCCAGTGGGCGTAGGAGGGTATTTATAGTCTTTGGAAACATGCCCACAAGTGTCATAAGTCTTTGGAATTTGCGGTTAGCGGCGGCTTCGAGCTGCCTCGCTATCTTACTTCGCTTCTTGTGGCGGCGATGTCCATTTACCTGCTTCGCTGGCCGGCGGTATGAAGCTGCCCACCTGGCGTGGCGATATCGTCCCCTTCGGTATTGTAGCGGTTTGTTGCTTTTAAGGCGCGATTAAATGCCCTAAAATCCGCCTAGTGGCGATATTTTCATGTATAACGCCATTAAAATATCGAGCGTCTCTGCGTTGATAAAGTCAAGTGGGCCCCATCGGCATTGATTTAGACCCTTCAAGAGCCGTTTAAAGTATTACGGGTGTCATTTTGGCGAGACACAAGTAGAATCTCGCTAGTTGCGAGACACATCAAAGGTGTCTCGCTCGTGGCGGGAACACAACAAGTCTCGTAGTAGCGAGACACATCAAAGTGTCTGGCTTCGTGGCGAGACACACACAAAGTATATCTCGCTATGTTGAGACATGAACAAATGTCTGGCTCATGGCGAGAAACCGATCTCGCCTTTGTGGCGAGACACAATCTTCTTGTAATGTTGACTTCTTGAGATTTGGCGATGTTGTCCTTCGATCTTCTCATAATTTAGTCATATTTGGGATTCTTGACAATTTTGATGCCTCTGATTGTGTGTAGAACGGTTTAGATAATCTACAGCTAGCCACTCAAGCGGTAGTTGGTAAAGGCTCATCAAACGTTGAGGGGTTGGCCAATAATCCTAAAGTCCAGCGCCTCACCGCAGCGTTGCGGTTTAGTCTTTCTCGATTGAAGAAGACACGAGTTGATTAGGGTATTTTATCGAAGCCTAAGAAGGGATAAAGCGGCCTCGCAGCGTTGCCGGTTTAGTCTTTTCGATTGAAGAAGACACGAGTTGATGGGGGTATTTCATCCGAAGCCTAGAAGGAGATTAAGCCAACCGCGTTGCTTGGGTGGTCTCTTGCGGTAAAAGAGTCACAAGCCTATGTATTCAATATCATAGCAACAAGTCTAGAAGAGTTTCATTCTTTTAGCACAGCGTCCGTCGAGCGGATCACGATAATCCGCCGTAGCTAGCTCAAGCGGTGGTTGGTAAAGGCTAATCAAACCCGTTGATGGTGAGGTTTAAAAATCTATAAGTATTATGGTTAATTATTTACGGCGATAAAGAATCATAATAAGCAATGAAGCGAATAATAAATCTTAGGAAGCACAATTGCTCGAGAGACAATTGATTCAAGCAAAGTTATGATAATACATCTAAATAAAAATAAATAGCGACACGGGTGAACAAAGAAACGAAAAAGTCTATGACACATCGAGACTTCATTGGTGCAATCGGTAATGTGAAGGAAGCAAGGTCGACCTTGGCGGGCTAATTTTCCTCTGGATCGCTCGAACCCGAGCCTTGGCTTCCTTCTCAAGTTCCTCTTCGAGAATTAGCGGCAATAGCGGCCGCATGTTCCCGCGCTCGCCTCGAGGACTTGCTTCTCCGCGTTGATGACATCTTGGACTACGGTGCACTCGCGTGAAATCCTTCGCGTCTTTCCCCTTGATCACGATTCACGTACATTCGACATGGGTGTGGTACAAGTTTATCTTCTGGCGCAAAATCTTGTCGCTCATATGAGTTCGAAAATATGATCTCTTGCTCGATATTTTCCTCTTGGCGTTCACGAAAGCTTTGATCCGAGCCGTGGATGGAAATTATCACCTCATCATGATTCAAAAAGGCTAAATCCTCCACACGCGATGCGCAAGAGTTAGCCTAGTGAGCTTGCTCTAGCGATTAACTAGGCTGAGGGCCACCAACAGCTGAATTTCCTCCAAGATACTCAATATGAATGGGCGAAGACCATAGAATTGCCCATCTAACCTCGATAATAGAGATGCTTTGTTTCAAACCATTCTCCAACGGCTGAAGGAGACCCATCCAGAGCGGGTGGGAGCAGTGATTTTTGGCGGGGCAATCTCGTGATGGGTTGAATCGTGGAAGTGGTCCGTCAAGATTAACACAGGGCCTCCACCCGGCCCTATACTCGAAGGGTCGGGAAATCTGGTTTCGGCCAAAGAGCTGTAGGGGCGGTGGAGGCGGATGATAGGCGATCCCTCAAACTTCGTCATCAAAATTATGATAGTAGGCTCGGAGCGGGGTTTCTTCTGGGTGTTAAGCCTTGCGGTTACGCTTCGGTGGAAAGGTCTTCTCGGATGACCTTAAGAATCGAGACTTGACATTTGGAGCCTTGAAATAGGCGAATAGTCATCCGGAACATCCGTCTACCATAAGAGAACAAAGGGTTAACGAGATCATTTAAGAGGAATATCTTGAAAAAGGAAGCGGCATAAAGCGTAGAACTCTTCTCGAAACCATGAGATTGAGTCACGACCTTATAGCGGGTATGGCGATTTCATCCGTGTATTAAATACGGGAGAGCGAAAAATATAGCGCGTAATCAAAGCGGCAATATTCCGTTCTAGAGGCGGAATCTGGTGTGTCGCTCCGTTAAAACTATCGAGCGGGTGATCTTTGAAGCCTCAATCCTCCGCGAAGAATCAAAGCTCTTCCGTCGCCTCACAAAAGGAGAGCGAAGCGGGGTCATAGCGAGCGTGCACAATCTTTGAAGCCTCAATCCTCGAAGGAGAATCTGCGGCTCTTCAATAAGCCTCACAAAAGGAGAAGCGGCGGTACGCGCATATATATACGAAATATGATGGCGCTGGCGCGCCGCCGAAGAAGGAGGCGTGCATTCCAGCGCTGTGCGAGTTGATCGACTCCTCGAAGCGTGATCTTCGCGACGACATCGAAAGCTGCAAAGACAAATAAAGTCGAAATGCGGTTGAAAGTCAACAAAAGGCATCAAGAAGACCGAAGCCACGACCGGTGCAACGAACAGCGGCCGACGCGGTAAACACGGCCAGGCACGGCCAGGCGCGCCAGGCACTGCCCAGCGCGCCAGGCCGCAGCCTGGTGCGCCCAGGCCGCGCCCAGGCGCTGCCTTCGTCGTGATAGCCCGCCGCCGCCTGTGCCAGCCCAACCGCCGCCATAACCGCCGCCTCGCCGCTCACGGCCTCGTCCTTCTCCTCGTGGTTTCATCACCTGCATACACAAAGAAAAGAAGAAGAAAAAGGACTCGTGAGGCTCTCGTATACATACCTTGTTGATTGAAGGAGATGAGACGGCTGAGACGAGATGAAAACAAGAGGAAAGAGCAAAGGGGGCCGGCCTGAGTCAACAGAAAGAAGCTTTGTGGGTATTTATAACAACCCACATGGACCCAATCCTCTTTGAACAAGGACTCCTATTTGGCAAGAAGTAGGAATTCTAATGGAGCCCAAATCAATTCAATTAGGACTCTAATCAGCCCTAATTAGGAGTCCTAATGGAAATCTTGTTTGAATGTCAAGATAAACATGCATCGATCCGTTAGTGGCTCCTAATTCCTCGCTATATTGGAAAAGATTCGAAGGTTTATTGTGAGGATAACACCTCAGGTGGCGGCTTAGAATCAGCGTCGCCTAATCCTACTCAACTAGGATTCACAGTATAAGCTGTTTCCTAATTTATCGAAAGTTCGGAAGAATATTTTCACAAAAATATTCTTAGGGATAACTTCGATCGTCGAGGATTCATCGGCCCGATCAGGCGTCGCCTAATCCTACTCAACTAGGATTCAGTATAAGCTGTTTCCTAATTTATCGAAGTTCAGGAAGAATATTTTCACAAAAATATTCTTAGGGATAACTTCGATCGAGGCGGATGCATCGGCGCCCGATCAGCAGCGTCGCCTAATCCTACTCCAACTAGGTTGCAGTATAAAGCTGTTTCCTAAATTGTTAGAAGTTCAGGAAGAATATTCTCACAAGAAATATTCTTAGGGATAGCTTCGATCATCGAGTGCATCGGCGCCCGTCAGCAGCGTCGCCCAATCTACTCCGACTAGGATTCAGTATAAATATTTCCAAAATTTCAGCGAGGAGTTCTGGAGAATAAATCCATATTCTTAAGGATAACTTTCGGTAGCCCATAATTTCCTCCACCATAATCTCCAAGAGAGGGATAATCGATGAAAGTGAAAGTCATGTTGACATCGGATAATCATATCCTCCGTAGTTAAACCAACAACATGCGTGATGATGAAGGAATTAGCGAATAAGGGTTATGAAATTCCATGTACTTTCGACACTGACTAATGTGTAGCCAACAAGGATTCGCCGACATATGGACAAGTCCAAAGTCGATGGTTAGTCAAACAACGACCAGGAGCCACGAGTTACAAACAAAACTCACCCACCGGCTTGAATCAAGATTTCAACAAGCGGTCGGACAATAAATGCGACACCGTGATCTTATCGAGGAATCCTACAAAAGAGCTGGATGATCGAAAGAATCGAAGACTTGAAGCTATCTTTTAGGACCCTCGGTAGGCGTGGCGAACCATCATGTCAAAGCATCGGACTCATCAAGAATCCGGTAGGCGGCTTTGGAGAATATCTGTAGGCAAAAATTGCTTATCGGTGCGAACAAGACTGTAAGCGGTGGGTCGACAGCAGGCGATCCATCGGCTAACGACAAAGCGCCGTCGGCGTGATCGCTATAAAGCATAAGCGGTCGGCGAACTCATGAAGTGAGTCGGCGCCACAACAGCCAGCGGCCGTGGAAAACCGCGGCGAAGCTCAGCAGGCGAGTTGGCTAAACTCAACGTTGGCGAGCGGAATCAACCGTACTTAGTCCGTCGATGCAAGCGAACGTTTGAACTCGAAAGTCGATCGGACGGACTCGAACTTCATGGCGACATCACGGAACAAAACTAAGCCGGAAGACCGAAGTCGGCCGAGCATTTCGAACAGCATCGCGGGACCTGGCCAAATGGCCCAGGGGCGGCAGGCAACATGGCGAGCTACCTGGCTCGTGGCAGAATTGCCTACGGCCCATGTCGTAGACCACCTCGACCAACTTGTGCCCTCCGGCGAGGCGGCTCGGCCAAACATGGCGAGCCTCCTGCAAGGCAGTGGCTCGGCCAGATGGCGACACAGAGATGTATAAATGGGGGTCTTGGTGGTCGAGGGTGGGATTTTGGGGATTTTGGCTTGGATTTGGGACTGAAAGAGCCCTCGAGATCTCGGCCTTGCGGTTCGAGCACCGGCGAGCTCAAGTCGGTCGGCGTCAGATCTATAGGCGGAAGGTAAACAAGCCGGGTCGAACTTCTGAGATACCCTCTAGGTTAAGCAGTCTTAACCTCGGGGATAATTTGTGATTTCTCCTTGTAGATCTCACCGCTCGGCGATCCTCTCGCCGTTGAGTGTGATCCACGGCGAACCCTCGCCGTGAGTGTGATCCCCTCGGTAGCCGTTTCCAGTAAAAGCAGGAGCCTTTACATCGTAGTTCGAACAGGGTCTCCACGGATGCGGAATTAGCGGTGGTCCACGGACACAACAAGTCCACACGGGCAAAGAACCCGCATAGCGGGGACCTCGATGCCAGAGATCCTCGTGTTTGTTCTAAGGATAAAAGTTGTAATCTTTTTGATTTTCATTGTAAGCCTTAAAATAAAGGCGATATTTCTCTTTGAATTTGTTTTGAGGCTGAAGTTTGTAAGCAAGTTCAAATCAATGACAATCATCCCACTTTTACGCTTGAACAATCACTTCTTTGGAAGGACATGGAAAGGCTCTTCATGGCCAGATTCTTCGGCGATGACAGGGGAGTATCTATGGCAACCACTTCTTGTAAGCGTAAAGGAGGAAGAAAGAATCTGTGACAGCTTTGTCGAGATTGAGGAACCGATTCGGCTGCGTGCATTGTCCGGTTCAGAGCCACTCTCACCGAGATGTGCGAATAATCTCTCCATCAACATCTGTCTAATATAGGTCTGTGTTGCTTCCTTCGTGGAAAGACTTAACAGCCAAGGAGAACAGTGAGGCGTGCTCAGTATGGAGGTTGAAGAGCTATTTGAATTCGAGGGTGGCGACCAAGATACCGATGGTGGCGACGCTTCTCATCAAAACTCTTTTCAAGTAAGCCCACGATGGCATCTGGAGCTCGCCCGCTTCCGGAACCAGCTATGGGACCCATTGTGAAACTTGGCTGTTCGGTAAAGATGATCATTGATGCTTATATGCATCAATGTAGGAGGACCCGACATCCAGGCGGCAAGTTCTTAAAAACTACCCGTAGTCTTCTTTCAAACTCCCACTAAGTTATCATGTTGCAGTCACCTCGATAGCAGGTTCCTCCAAATTAGCTCGTAATCCTCCTCAATAGGATGGCGGGACCCCAAAACTATCATGTTAACAATCACCTCGATAGTTCCCTCAAGATTTCCTCAGTCAATCCTCAAGCGGGATGGCGGGACCCTCCATGTTAATATTACACCTCGACAAATCAACTTAATCCTCTTCAATGGGATGGTAAGTCCAAAGTAAACAAATGGCGACAATCTTGTCATGTTAACATTTTACCTCGACAAATTCAACCTACGATCCTCTTCAATGGGATGGTGAGTCCTCAAAAGTGTTTCAAATCGCGACAATCTTGTCATGTTAACATTTTACCTCGTGGAAATTAACTTGCAATCCTCTTCAATGGGATGGTGAGCCCTCAAAAGTTACTTGATGCAACAAATTCTTGTCGGGTTAACAATCACCTTTGACAAATTCCCCTCAATCCTGTGCCAATAGGATGGTGGGTCCACATAAGCATCATGTTACGGTCACCTCGTGACCGATCGGCAAAAGTCATTCAGCAAATGATATTTTCCGATCCGGTCGTGTACCTCTATGTCCTTTGAGCGACTGATCATTTCCATATCGTCAACTCCCTCGCGAATAGTGGCCTACCATGCGATGTGCCTCTATTTCAACCATAGTCGTTATACTCCCGTATCGAGCGACTAGGTTATCCCCAGAATCATTTCCTAAATGTTTTTGTTGTTAGTAATCCGCGGTTGTTATACTCGTCGAACAACGGTTGCTTTTTGATCCGCGATCGTTATACTTTTATGTCGAGAGCGATTGATCATTTCGAATAGTGGCCTACCATGCGTGTGGCTCTATTTCAACCATAGTCGTTATACTCCCATGTCAGCTGAGCGACTGTTAACTTGGCGAGTCATTTCCTAAATGATTTTGTTAGTAATCCGCGGTTGTTATACTCTCCGTCCTTTGAACAACTTGATTGCTTTTGATCACGATCGTTATACTTTTATGTCAGCTGAGCGATTGATCATTTCCAGAATAATGGCCTGCCATGCGATGTGCGTTATTACGGGTTTCAATCTTTGCGAAGACCAAGCAGCCAGGTTCGTTTCGCCCCAGAGAACACAAGCGGGTTACGTTTTAAGCCCCGAGAAGACACAGCGGGTTCGTTTTAGCCGAAGACAAAGCGGGGTTAGTCTTAAGCCCCGAAGACAAAGTCTATCTGGCGGCCATTCCGTGTAGCAGTTGTTGTTAAACAACAAGCTGAATCTATGCCTCTCGGCATAGGGGACTTTATCTCGATCCCTTATTAGAGATAAGTCTACGTCTAACCTGCGTGGCAGGGTAGTCTATTCAGTAAGAAGGACAAAGTCTCATTATTCAATATCGTGGCGCTAAGAGAGTTAACTCTTTAGCATAGCGTTACATGTAAGCGGACTTAGATAATCTACATGCTAGCCCGACTCAAGCGGTGGTAAAGGCTCACAAATCCGTTGATAGGCTGAGGGTTTGCTAAAAATCTATGTGGCAATCATTAGATGTGAGTGAAGAGTTCATGTTTGCGAGCTTCGTTGGAAGGTTCCTGCGCACCGTTTGAATGGTGATCATGTTGCAAGTCTTCATATCCAAAGTGTTCAGACTCCATTCAACCACATTCAGTGCGAAAACTTTGGAGGGTTTTGTAGGCAATAAAAATTGCCTTAATCCTACCGACAACTTCGGGACAAACAAAAGGATCTAAGGGTTCATCACGAGTGAAGTCAGGCCCACACGAGTTAAGTTCACGAGATGCTTGACTTTACAAAATAGACAAAAGTGTCGATATCTCCCCAACCGGAAGAATTTGGCAAAATGGCCGAGAACAAACCGAACCCGCCGGTGGGTTTGGTTGGCTCGTCTCGTCGAGATAGTCAATTTTCATATATAATTAGTCAATTCAGACATACGGTTTGAAAGTTCTGACCCGTTCTTAAGTAGCATATGAGGAAGGTATAGCGGCTTCGACATTGAGACGAGGCTGCCAGCGGCGAGCTCGACATTGGCGGGCTTCGCCAATGGCGAGCTCGACATTCAGCGAGGTTAAGCCAAGTAGCGAGCCCTTCACTTTCGAGCGAGGTTAGCCCAGCGGCGAAGCTCTTCACTCAGCGAGGTTCACCGTGAAGCGAAGCTCAGCGATGGTTTGTGAGGCTGCGCCCACAACATCAAAGTTTGATGAGACTTCGCCCACAGCGTCGAAGTTCGGCGAGGTTACGCCTCGGTGAACCTCGACATTCAGCAGGGTTAGCCTACGGCGGTGAACCTCGACATTCAACCGAGGTTAGCCTACGGCGGTGAACCTCGACATTCAACAGAGGTTGCGCTCGGCGGTGAACCTCGACATTCAACGAGGTTACGCCTGGCGGTGAACCTCGACATTCAACAGAGGTTAGCCTCGGCGGTGAACCTCGGCGCTCAACCTCAGCGATCATATGAGGTTGCGCCCGCGGCAGCGGTTGTGAGGTTAGCCACCCGTGTTCTACTGTGGCGCGCGTGGTATAGCAGTTCCACGTCTTCGCGGAGGCGCTTCTTGTAGCGGCCCCTCGTTCTTTGTAGCGGTAGGCGTGTTTCTTGAACCCCAGGCCACGAAGGCCACAACAACCACCGTGGGTTAAGGAGTGGGCATCATGTTATGCCCACTAACTCCGCGTTCCACGATTTTGGCATACGGTTACATGCTAAAACCCATATAAATAGCCGTGAGTAGCTATGGAAAAGGGGGCTTGAAATTTGGAAGCTGAGGACTTTGGAATTTGGGGAGCTTTTGGAGAACTCTTGGAAAATTCAACACTTGCACAAGTGAGGCGAGCTCCTCTTCAACAACCTCTAGATCATTCGCGACCTTGATCGATGCGTCAGCGAGGGAAGCAATCTCGGCGTGAGCATCAGTGAAGCATCTATAGCCACCAGAACCCATACAAAGAGAAGTCAAATCAATCTTCTCTTCCTCACATGTCGAAGAATTTGATTGTAATACTTTCATTCAATCAATAAACATTTCGACCCTCTGAGAACTTC
The DNA here is from genome assembly GCA_012295165.1 of Asparagus setaceus. Classification (NCBI taxonomy): domain Eukaryota; kingdom Viridiplantae; phylum Streptophyta; class Magnoliopsida; order Asparagales; family Asparagaceae; genus Asparagus; species Asparagus setaceus. The sequence continues at coordinate 27,264 of WHSE01000313.1, forward strand.
GTTCTGTGAAGTCCTTGTGGCCCGAAGGTGAAGAGGCTTCGGTGACACTCGGTACCGAGGGGCGCTTCGAAGAAGCGTCGCGTGCAGAGTGAATCGAGGCAGTGCGATGGGAAATTCATAATTCCGTGGTGATACGGGGAGATGACCGGGAGGAGATTGCAACTCATGAAGAGGACCACGGTACTCTCTCCTTTACTCTTATTATTCCCCACATGATATCCTAGTGACTCGATCTATCTTTTAGTCTTTGCTCGCCGGTGTTGATGCGGTTCCGTTTGACACGGACCCAAAACATTTGTTGATGGCTTGGAGGCCCGTCTGTTGATGAGGTTCTTGACCTCTCACGGGCTTCAGATCCACTTTGTAGCGGACCGTCGGCCGATTCCGGGCCTTGGCGAACTCCGAGCCAGCGTTGGCGTCGCCTGGCGGAGCTCTCTTTGAGAATTCGACGCGCCATCGGCGGTGATCTCTGCGTAGATCCGATGATCTTGGATGCGGGAAGGGCGCCATTTGGTGCAACCGGCAATGGCGAATTAAGATCCCGCGCGAGGTTCGGAGGACCAGCGGATCTTTCTTGCGTGAGGAGATCCTACGAATTTCGTGGGAAGGGCGATCCGGACAAGGGCGATAGTATGATACTCATAGCGGAACCGGATCAACTTGGATTCGGTTGACTTGCTGGAGTGTAATTATTACACCCTACCAGAGTTTTCGGTCCCGCTAGCC
>WHSE01000314.1:0-27328 GCA_012295165.1 Asparagus setaceus
ACAATTTTCGATTGAGTCCTAACTTAATTAGCATTTTCGATCTAGTTTCATGAAACTAGGTCGAAATTGGTGAATAAAACTTCACGGGATTGGCAATTCCGTGAAGTTTAAACATAGAAGACTCACGGGATTGGCAATCCGTGAAGTTTTAATTAGCAATTTTGACATAGTTTCACGAAACTAGGTCGAAATTGCTAATTAAGTTAGGACTGGGTCGAAAATTGTAAATAAATATTTAAAATTGTCGATTTTAAAAATTTGTCCTTTTCTAAAAGTTCTATCATTTGCATCAGATGTTTATCATCTGAAGAGAGATTGTGGTCCTCGATGGAGTGCAAAAGGGAGTTTTCCAAATCAAGGATCAAGATCATCTTCTTCTCCTTCGGAACCTTCTCTGCGTGTTCTTGGTGTAATTTGGCAATAATATGATCCTCGCTGCTGAGATTCAAACCCTTGTTGATGCATCTCAGTGTTTGCACCGATTCATCATCCACCAGCATATTCACCCATGTGTTCAGTTGCTAAAAACCTTCGATGCTCATATCAATATCCGCGATTGATGTCTATTCCCTTACATAGGATATTTAATCACTCTTTACCTTTAGAATATAGGAGTCGTAATCCTAAAAGGAATACTAAACTTTGTTAGCGGAAAGACTTTTGCAGTTGCTGCTGGCGATCCACCACGAACTACGGTTTCGTCGTTTTCAAAAGGTGTGGATTTCAACACTCTATCTCTTGGTAACTTATTTAGCAAAATGAAATTTCAACCATATCCATTATTCCCATATATATATATATATATATATATATATATATATATATATATATATATATATATATATATATATATATAAAGCTCTTATAAAATTAAGTGGATAGAAACACTTGTCCACCAAACTTTTATGCCTTCATCATGCTTTGAGATTTGTGCTACACATCATGTTATCTTTGAGATTTGTACATTTATTTTTATCACATGCTAGTACAAATCTGAATGCAAAATAATGGATAAAAAGTTGGTGGACAAAACAGGCTTTCTCAGGAGCTTTACTCTATATATGAGGCTCCTATAAACTTAAGTGTATAGGGAATATCACCCAACTTTTCTATCCATTGATGTTGCCTTGGGATCTTTGAAGATATAAATCCCACTTTGAGATTTGTGCATCTCTTGATTTCATGGATCCCAAGGCAACATCAATGGATACAAAAGTTGGTATACTATTCCCATAAACTTAAGTTTATAGGCTCTTCTCTCTCTCTCCTATATATATATATATATATATATATATATATATATATATATATATATATATATATATATATATATATATATATATATATATATATATATATATGATTTCACGGATCCCAAGGCAACATCAATGGATACAAAGGTTGGTGTACCTCTTTCCTTATATATTATACTATATATATATATATATATATATATATATATATATATATATATATATATATATATATATATATATATATATATCATATATATATATATATATATATATATATATATATATATATATATATATATATCATATATATATATATATATCATATATATATATATATATATATATATATATATATATATATATATATATATATATATATATATAGGCTATATGAACTTAAGTTCATAATGAATAGTGGTAGACCAACTTTTTTTATCCACTCATCTTGTCTTGAGATTTGTGATGCACAAATCTCAAAGTGGGCTTTATATCTTTCCACGGATCATATTGAGATGAATGGTTAGAAAAGTTGGTCTTATATAAATTTATTAAATTATGAACTTAAGTTAATAGGGCTCTTCTCTCTCTCTCTCTCTCTCTATATATATATATATATATATATATATATATATATATATAGAAAAATGGAAAAGCAGTGAAGAGTTAAGCCCAAAGGAATTCACCGAGACTTGGTAGTGATGTGGATAATTTTGATCCACTTGGTCATTTTAAAAAATCTTTCTCTCTCTCTCTCTCTCTCTCTATTTCTCCCCTTGATGTGTGGACCCGGTTTGTCACTCCTTCTCAAGTTCCTTTAAGGCTTGGTCCATATTCTCCATATACTTCCTATATATATCTAATTACTTTCTCCTCTTCCCTCCTCCATTCCCCCTCCTCCTCCCTCCTCCTCCCTCCTCCTCCCTCCCTCCCTCCTCCTCCCTCCTCCTCCCTCCTCCCTCCTCCCTCCCTCCTCCCTCCCTCCTCCTCCCTCCCTCCCTCCTCCCCTCCTTCCATTATCCTCATCTCCGCCTTAGCCGCTTCCACAACCTCGGCCTCACCTACTCCCTCTTCAACTCCATTCTCAAGACCCCCTTCTCATGCAGGCATGAGACTTCCGCCCCTCTCACCCGAGACTCTGCATTATCATCATCATCAGCGGCAGATCTCCTCAAATCAACCTCCATCAATAAACCACCGCCAAAGTCGAAGACCCATCAATTCTCAGGCTCCAACGTCCTCATGCCTCCTCCAGGAGGCTATTCTCAAGAAGAAGAAGAAGCAGCAGCAGCAGAAGAAGCAAAAGACTACGAGGGGGAAGGAGGGAGGTGAAAGTGAGAATGAAGAATTTGATTATGATGATGTGAGATCCATAATCGTTCGTAGTAATTGGAAGGAGAGGATTGATGAGTTGGAGATCCGAGTTCAAGAATTGAAGTCCCAGTATCACTATTGAGTTTGAGAAAAATTATTGTATAGAAGGTGTTTGATGAAATGCTTATATGAGTTTCATCACTATTGTTAGTTAATTATAGGGATAATTGCGAACACACCATTCTTGATATTCTTGTTGGAGAAAGCATGTGGATGCTAGATCAGTTATTCATGTGAAGAGTCACTCATTTTCACTCTCATAAATGAGTCGAGGGCAACTGGGCAAGATGTTCTATGTTACGAGTCCTAGGTGTATACTTAACTGACATCAGTTTGGAAGGAAAGATATGGGAAGCACTAGTGTACCTGTTTCATCATGTTTCATCTTGTCATGTCTTGTGTCTACTAAGCGATTATATCGATAATATCTGTAACCGATCTTTCTGAACATGAAAACACCAATTGTGTATGTGAATTGGATATGTGAATTGGATATGTGAATTTGTGGATGTGAATTGGATATGTGAATTTATAAATTGGATATGTGGATTGTATCTCATTTCATTCGATGCTTGTTGTCTTTGAAATGGATCTCATTTCATTCTAGTATGTATCGTTGTAGTATGTCTCACCAAGTTGTGTATGTGGATTGGATATCTTTGAAATTGGATCTCATTTTATTACGATATAAGAGGCGAAAGATGAAGATGTGTTGTATCTCATGTTGAATATCATGTATCCAAATATGTTGTTTTGATGATAACATATTGCATTCAGATCATTTTATGCCTTAATAGTCGACTAATTAGAATAGTAGCTCTATCATCACGCTTTGTGTCAAAATATAAGTTTACGTCTTTTTCTAGAATAGTCGACTAATAGGCGGTGTAGTCGACTAATTAAGACAAACATTACCATGCATGGTAATGTTTATCTTAAGTAGTCGACTACTATTCTAATTAGTCGACTATTAAGGCATAAAATGATCTGAATGCAATATGTTATCATCAAAACAAACCAAGAAGACACAATGCAATCAGATTTGTAAGCACTAACTCAAAACAAATTATATAGCGCTTATGATCGCAATACTCCTCCAAGAAGACACAATTGCACACAATTTAAGTTCACTTTTCATATATACAAGTAAATAATCTAGCATAACAATTTTTGATGCTAACTCTCATGAATCTACAAATTCCAAGCATCACCTGAGCCAAAAATATTTGAGTCTTTTCCTCACTCACATATCGACAACCATTTCATACCAAATCGTCAAACTCTTACTCTCAAGCTTAGAAAACACTCTCGGCATATTCTCTTCCCACTCTCGGCAACCATTTCATTCCAAACCGTCCACAGTGGCTTCTCCTCAAACACATCGGGTGGGTGGATCTTCACCATGTATCCATGGACGGGCGGAACCGAGGGAGAGGGAGCGGGCTCGAGCAAGCTTTGAGGACCTTGGGGATGAGGAATTTGTCGGGGCGAGCATCGTCAGAGAGCATGGTGGAGAAGGAGGAGAGGACTGAGGGCCATTGGTGGGACCGAGGGTCGGTGGAGATTGATTGGTAGAAAGGTGCTTTCTTGTTTGGTTGAATTCGCCGAGCACCCCGGCTGGTTCGATTGAGGAGGGGGTGTCGGGCTCAGTTTGAGGGCGCGGTTACGCTAGTGGCTGGAGGAGTCGGGAGGGAGACTGGAGGAGGTGGTGGGTCAACGATGAGATGAGGAGAGATCAGAACATGAGGAAGATGAGGACTGAGGAATGAGGGATGGATCTGAGAACGGAGAAGAAGATCGAGAATGAGGTCATGGAGGGATGAGATGAGGATCAAGATGGAGGAGGTGGAGGGAGGATGGAGGAGAAAGGAGGAGGAGGAGGATGGAGGAAGGAGGAGGAGGTCGGAGGAGGAGGGAGGAGGGGTGGAGGAGGGAGGAAAGGAGGAGAGGGAGGGGGGAGGGGGAGGGAAGAAGAGGAATGAGAATGGAGAGGAATGGATATATATATATATATATATATATATATATATATATATATATATATATATATATATATATATATATATATATATATATATATACGTTATTAGGCTAGCTCATGATAATAATGTGAGCTCACCATCTCATTTTATCATGTTCCTATATATATATATATATATATATATATATATATATATATATATATATATATATATATATATATATATATATATATATATATATATATATATATCAAGGCTCTATAAACTTAAGTTAATAGGGAATAGTCATCCACCAACTTTTCTATCCATTGATGTTGCCTTGAGATCCATGAAAGATATAAAGTCCACTTTGAGATTTGTGTGCATCTTGATTTCACGGATCTCAAGGCAAGATCAATGGATGTAAAAGTTGGTGGACACCTCCCTATCAACTTAAGTTTATAGGAGCCTTGTTCTATATATATATATATATATATATATATATATATATATATATATATTGTTGATGTATGGAATCACAGTCACTAATCTCGTGGGAGCTTAGTTCTTAAGAGAGCAGAGTCCGCGTTCTCTTCTTATATCCGGTGGCGTTGCTCCGACCAGAGGTTCACCAGTGGCGAAAAAACACCTGAGAAAGAGGCGGAGTTGGGATCTCCGGTGGTTCCTCCGACGGTCAAGTTAGTATGAGGAAGAGAGAAAAAATATGGAGAGGGAAAAACTATTGAGGAAAAAGAATCACCCCCTTGTTTGTTTAACAGTTCGCGATTTATACCTAGGGTTGGGGGGTATTTTCATCTTTCCACCTGATGCGAGACAGCGGGTGAGTCAGCCCTCCTTTCCACGTGTTGGCTAATAACTAGATGAGCGCCTGTCCTTACTGGCTACAGCGGCTTGCCATTACAGATGTCACGCTATGGATGGTGTTGAGAGTTTGTGTTGTTTAATCACCATTAATGAGATGGGACTGACGGCGCCCGCAGCCGTATGGGTCCGAGGTACCTTAAATACCGTGAGAGATGGAGGAATTAAGGGGCTGGCAGTGCATTTAATGCGATGTTGATGGATTGTCGGGCTCAGATTTCTTGTAACCGTCATTTAGGTGGAGGAAGCCACGCAGGACGAGGGAGAGAGGAGTTGAGACAGGGCGGCCGACTCGCATAGCCTCTCGAGTCATTTATGAGGGCAGTTAATTGAAGGGGACGACTAGCACCGCCTTTCGCGTCGTCCCAGAGGACCAATGACTAGAAGGGGATGGTTAGCAGTCTTCCGTGTCGCTCAGGGGGGACAGGCGACTTGAAAGGGTAACTTCAAAGCAATAGGTTGGTTAGGCGAATGATTAGTATCGGCTTTCACGTCGTCCAAAGGGGATGAATAACTGGAAGGGGCAATCAGTATAGTTTGTTGTGGTGACGGTGCTGGTGCAGGATAAGGTTGGGGGCCTGCAGGTGAAGTGGAAAGGAGAGTGGGTGGATGTGGAGCCAGTGGAGGGGGCGCTTTTGATCAATATTGCGGATTTGCTGCCGGTATGTAAATTGGTGATTTTTGTCTTCTTTTTGTGATATTGTTTCGATTGTATGAATGAAGTTGGATCATTACTTTGTTATAATTAGCGAAAATAGCTGTCAGTTTTGTGTGATTGACAGAAAACATCATAGTGTTGTTTCAAAAATGACAGTTTTGATCCATCTGTTTTATTTCATGTAGGATGGAGAAATTATTATACTAAGATATGATGATAATGTGCACTAATGTATAAACATATATATGAGTATTATATTAAAATTGATGATTACATCTCAAAGTTGATGCTTATTAACTTTAACAGTTAAAATGACGAAAGTGTCACTTTCAAAGTCTAGGGATTTTTGTAATTCTTACCAACCTTAATCTGATGATAGCAGTTCTCAACTACTGGGTGTGTGTGTGTATATATCAATGTAAACAAGTCTACTTCTGTTACAAATCTATCCACTTTAACATAAAATTCATTTTCTTCTGATACAAGTGTGATGATACATTTTCTTCTGATGATAGCAAGTCTCTAGTACTGGGTTTGTGTTTATAGAATGTCTACTTTTCTGTTACAAAACATTCTTATTTTAATATGAAACAGCCTTCTTTTGATACAAGTTTATTTACCTCACTTGTAAAATTGTACATGTTTGCTGTAAATCTATCTACCTTAATATGAAACTATTTTCCTTTGATATACGCTAACGCATTTGTTAGAAATATGTGTACATTAATTTGTAATTTTCTTTTTGTTACAAAATGGACACAACACTTAATTGAAGTATGTGAAAGGGGTGGAGTAGAGAGAGCACTTGGTATTTCCATGTGAACATTTAATTTAGAAATTAATAAGGATAGGGGAGAGTATTGTTGTCTTACGAATAAAGTGTGACAAAGGAGATGAAGGATACTTTTTTAAAAGGGCAGGAGATTTTTTTTACCATTGATTAATCAACTTGGTAAAGTTTCACCATTGTTGCACTCTAATGCCCTCAGTTTTAAAACATCGCACTTAAATTCCTTTTCTGAATTTCCATGTGAACCAAACAGTCTCTTTTAGTGTCATAAATTTAGTATTATCATCAAAACTCACCTCTAACAAGTTGGAAAGAAACTTGTCCACGTTATGTGACACTGCATTGTAGTCATAAATGCAATTAATTTTTCTTCTGGAGCTTGTCCTTGAGTCTACGACTTATCAGCGTAGTTGGGTATTCGGGCAAACACTAAGCCTTGTGCATTGCACATGATCATATTTTCTGACTGTACCTCAATTTATCCCATGTGGAACTAAAATCTAGATCAATAGACTATCTGGCTGATCATTTAATATTGCGCACAGTATGACAAAACTCAAAAGGACAATTTATTGGGCACTCGTCTCCTTATGAGCAAACATTATGTCCTCTTCAAAAAGAAGTTGGGTGCAAAGAGGTGCAAAACTTTATGAACACTGCCAAGAATACTGAGGAGAACAAGAAGTGGAATGTTGCCATATCATTTGAGTAGAACACAAGGTAGAAGGACTCTCCATCTTGCCACTCAATTTGAGATAATAGCATTAGAATGTTTTGTACTAGAATCAGTTTTCTTATTTTGCATCTAATGGAAGAAGATCAGAAATTACTTATCTAATAAACGAAGTACAATATCAATCTTTAACCCTCGCTATTAAGAGTTTTGTATAGTTCAAGAGTAGGACAATTCAGATTCAGATTCGGCTGGGCACACATCTAAGGTACTATTGCTTAAAATAGAATAGTTTTTGATTTATTAGACTTTAATTTTAAAGTTTCACTACAAGCCATTTTCAAATAACGTTCTCCATTATAAAACTATAAAAACACATAAACCAACAAACAATATATTAGGTACAAGCTGTTACTTCATTTGTCAAAATGAGCTAATAAGAGATAGAAATAGTGAGATCCACTTCTCTTGATGTGATTGGATATACCTCACTTTTGGTCTATATCTTGATGGTTCATGTAGCAAAATAAGCTATCACATCATACTCATATTTTTCATAAGAGGATCTTTCATCTTACGCCTTCATTTCATCCATCCATAGGTACAAGGGTAAACAACGGTCAATGCTCCTCTCAAACTCCCTCTTCTGCCTAGGCGTCGCCGCCATCCTCCTCTCCAACCGCCCCAGCCACCGCTGCCTCGCCAAATACAAACTCCTCCACGTCGTCCGCACCCATGCTGGTGCCAGCGACGATGCCTACCTCTCCGTCTACCAGCACGAAAACCCAGAAGACGTCACTGTCATATCCATCTCTAAACAAGTGGTCCCCGTCTTAGGCCACGCCATCCTCTCCAACCTCATCGCTTTGGCACCCCTCGTCCTCCCCTACCGCGAACAGCTAACATACGTATTTTCTCTTATAACGAAACAGAAAAAGCCTTACGTGCCAAAGTTTAGCCGCACATTCGACCACATCTGTATCCACACCGGGGGCAGGGCGGTGATCGATGCAGTGCAGACTAGCTTAGGGTTGACGGAGAGGCAGACAAAGGCTTCAAGAATGACGTTGTATCGGTTCGGGAACACGTCAAGTAGTTCGGTGTGGTATGAGCTAGGGTATGCTGAGGCAAAAGGGTGGATGAGGAGAGGGCATAGGGTTTGGCAGCTAGGGTTAGGGAGTGGGTTTAAGTGCAATAGTGCGGTGTGGGAGTGTTTGAGGGATGTTGAGAGGTCGATTGAAGGGGCTTGGTCCGATTGTATTCATCGATATCCAGTTGAGATTCCGGAAACTATGAAGGTGTAGGGATTAATGTATCTGTTTCCGTCTGAAATAATCCTTCTGTAACTTTACTAGTGATACTAAATTGTGATGGTCGATTATTACTTTCTTCACATTATCATATAATAATGAATGAATCAAAGCAGATGAGGGAAACTTACACTAGCTACATGTCTAGCAATAATGGATTATCTAATTTAGTTTTTTGTCTATTAAAAAATTCTCTACCTCTAAGTTCTGGGAAATCCAATTCGGAATTTTTTTATAAGAATTAATGGAACAATTTATGGAGATTTCTTCGTCTAATTTTCTTTTCTTGGCTTTTTGGAAAATTAACCAAACAGCCAATCCCTCTAAGCTATTACGGGAACTCCCATTTCTGGCATCTATTCATGTTGGATATGAGCAAAATAATTTGTCTTGAAGATTATTTTATCATAGATTCATGACCAAGTAGACATCAAATGAGTCACCGTGGAGCAAATTGCTTATTATGTCAACATTAGCCGGCAGCATCGCATAGTCAAAGTCCGTCGACCAACCAGACCTACTGCTACCGTACGCAACCTCTTTAGCACTCCACCCTCCCCCCTAACATACGCACCCAATCAACCGAAAACAAATAACACAAATAATAATAATAATAATAATAATAATAATAATAAATGGCGGCAACAGCAACATCATCGGCGGCGACGGAGGCGGCCGCCGCCTCCGACCGCCTCCTCGCCCTGAAGCAGTTCGACGAGTCGAAGTCCGGCGTCAAAGGCCTCGTCGACTCCGGCATCACCACCCTCCCTTCCTTCTTCCTCCACCCAAACCCTAACCCTAAACCCCCAAATCAGAGGATTTCCATCCCCACCGTCGATCTCTCACTCCCTCGCTCCGCCGTCGTCGACCTCATCAGCTCCGCCGCCAGAACCGTCGGATTCTTCCACGTCATCAACCACGGCGCCCCCCTGCCCGTCCTCGATGGCGCGATCTCAGCCGTCCGATCTTTCCACGAGCTCCCCGTCGAGATCCGATCCCGATACTACTCCCGCCAGATCGTCGGCGGCGTCTCCTACGCCTCGAACTTCGACCTTTTCCAATCCGCCGCTGCCAGCTGGAGGGATACAGTCCAGATCCGGTTCGTGCCGGGCTCGCTTGATCCGGACCGCATCCCAGAGATCTGCAGGTACGTGGATACCGCTATATTAGTCCCTCGAACTGTATCGGGATCTGGCAAATTAGTTCAGTTAAAATTTTTAAACGATGGTTGGATTAGCTCCTAACCGAACACCTTCGCTAAATTTTACCCCTTTGGTAGAGGATTGTATAGATTTTCGATATTAGGAAGCTCAGAACTGGGGGAGGGTGGTTCTATTGACCATTAGAGACAATAATCTCAGTGGCTTTAGTTTTTCTTTCAATTGGATATTAAGATTAATGGAGAAATTTTTAAAATGGACCCATTTACAACTTTATTCCTTAAAATCGACCTATTTCAAACTTATTTACTAAAATCGACCCAGTTTCGGTCACGTCAGCAGTGTAGGCTGAAACTGGATCAATTTTAAAAAAAATGCTTATTTCTAATTAGTCGGGGTTAGTACCGGAGGCTGAAATTGCCAACCCCGACTAATTAGACATTAGCTTAATTAATGGGGTTAGTAGTGGGGGCTAAAATTGCAGCTCAAAATAGTCACGGTTGCCAAGCCCGACTATTTTGAAAGATAATTAACCAGGTTTCCAATTAGTCGGGGCTAGCAACCCCGACTAATTAGAAAGAAGTATTTTTTTTTTCAAAATCAACCCAGTTTTAGCCCGCGTTTCTAAGGTGGCCTAAACTGGGTCAATTTTTATAAATAAGTTTTAAATAGGCCGATTTTGGTGAATAAAGTTGTAAATGGGTCTATTTTAAAAATTTCTCCTAAGATTAAACCTATTAAGAAATATGTTGGGAAGCTCAACAGAGGTAACACATGAACTTCCCTTCAAACCGTTAACTTTGAGGAAATATTCCCCTCAAAATCTGACATGAGTTAACCAGAGGGACCAATTTGCAAGAATCCATAGGATTTGAGGGACTAATAAGCAATTTTAGAGATGAGGGACTAATATGGGATTAGTGAAGACTTGAGGGTCAATATATGAAAAGACCCTTAAAATTTTTTTTGGGTGTAATCTATACACACTCTCAGTCATATTTGCAAATTTACCTCCAATTTAGATATTTGTTAATTCACCCTTAATTACATTGCATTGAGTTACAAAAGTTACCAAATATCTCTAGAATATTCATAATATTTTTGTTAGTTGTTTAGCTGAAAATTTTCTTTTCCGTGTTTAAAACAAAGAACATCCAGTTTGTAAATTGGCTCATTGTATAGAGTTGGTAAATTAGCTAATATCTAGCTTTTAAGGGGTAAATTTGCAAATATGGTCTCAGCATATATATATATATATATATATATATATATATATATATATATATATATATATATATATATATATATAAGAAATAATGTATATAGGGTGGCGGCTCATTTTTGTAAAATGAGTTTTGCCTATGTGAGGCCCTGCCGTGTCGCGATCGCGATGGGTAGGAAATTCCAATGTGAATCATTTTACTAAATGGCTGCCTCTCAGGGGAGTAAGGAATATGAGGTGATGGCTCATTTAGTAAAATGAGCCCTTCGCACATGTGAGCCCCCACCCATTCATGTGTGATGGGTAGGGGGCTCATAAAGTGAGTGGTAACCCATTTATAAAAATGAGCCACCTATATATATATATATATATATATATATATATATATATATATAGAATGATGTATATGAGGTCTTGAAATTTCGTTTCTTAAATAATTAGAGATAGAGTAGTGAGGTCCACCTTTGATGTGACTAGCAAGGTGGGCCTCATTACATGACTATCTCTTGGTATTCATTAACTTTTCCAACCATTATTACTATATATATATATATATATATATATATATATATATATATATATATATATATATATATATATATATATATAGGAAAAAAAGGAATATGAGGTGATGGCTCATTTAGTAAAATTAGCTACCCACTAATGGGTATAGTCTTTAGGCTGCTTTGGTTATGCATCCAGATTGAGTGTGGGTATGTAAGTGAGTGGTAGCTCACTTTCTAAATGTATGCTTATCATATTCCTTAATCCTATATATATATATATATATATATACACACACACACACACACACACACATATATATATATATATATATAGAGAGAGAGAGCAAGGCTCTATAAACTTAAGTTGATAGGGAGGGGTGTCCTGATTTTTCATCCATTGATCTTGCCTTGAGATCAGTGAAATCAAAATGCACACAAATCTCAAAGTGGGCTTTATATCTTCACGGATCCCAAGCAACATCAATGGATAGAAAGTTGATGGATGACTATCCATCAACAAGTTATAGAGTCTTTGCTATATATATATATATATATATATATATATATATATATATATATATATATATATGAACACTTATACATACACTTTTTTGATGTATTGTGTGTAGGGGCTCAACATATTTATCTATTTCTATTTCTATTTAGCAAAATGGTAGGCAAATCATCTTCATCATATATATATATATATATATATATATATATATATATATATATATATATATATAAACACTTTATAGTTTTGATGGGATTATTGTAAAGATATGATGAATATAGATAAAATATCTGAATTTGTATTTGAATATACCATACCTGCATTGTCCAGAGGTCAATAGCTTGGGTTAACTGCGCATAAACCCCTTGTAATATTGTCGTCTTACTACCTCTGTAGTGTCATTGTTGCAGATAGACCCTGTTTTATTATTATTATTATTTTTATCTCTTTTACCCTTGGTGAAAATTTCGTAGATATGCTCCCATGGTGAAATTAGTGTCTATCTAAGGGTAAAGGAGTCAAAGAAAATTAAACTGAGGAATACTACAACAGGACTAAGTGCAACTTACTCTAAAAACTGATTTAGCCCTATGTTGGTGAGTGGATTTAAAACTGATTTTCATCAACTGTGAATTTGCAGACACGTTGGTAGTGAATATTGATTGATTTTTATTTTATTTTTTATTTACACAACTCTTACATTATACAGTACCCGACCGAATCAGTATTCGACTTTTGCAGATATAGATTTAGCTTTTGTATATGAACTTACTTCAGTATATGATAGTCATATCGGATCCATATCCTATCTGCAGGGAGGAAGTGATATCACTCGAAAAGCACATGACAGAGGTTGGGAAGGAGGTGATGGGGATGCTAGAGAAGGGAATGGGGGTCAAAAGGGGAAGGTTGGAGGAGATGAGCTGCGGTGATGGGAGGACGATGGTCTGCCACTATTATCCGCCGTGTCCGGAGCCGGAGAAGACGATGGGGATATCAGAGCACACGGATCCCGGGGTGGTGACGGTGCTGGTGCAGGATAAGGTTGGGGGCCTGCAGGTGAAGTGGAAAGGAGAGTGGGTGGATGTGGAGCCAGTGGAGGGGGCGCTTTTGATCAATATTGGGGATTTGCTGCAGGTATGGAAATTGGTGATTTTTGTCTTCTTTTTGTGATATTGTTTCGATTTTATGAATTGAGTTGGATCATTACTTTGTTATAATTAGCGAAAATAGCTGTCAGTTTTGTGTGATTGACAGAAAACATCATACTGTTGTTTCGAAAATGACAGTTTTGATCCATCTGTTTTATTTCATGTAGGATGGAGAAATTATTATACTAAGATATGATGATAATGTGCACTAATGTATAAACATATATATGAGTATTATATTAAAATTGATGATTATATCTCAAAGTTGATGCTTATTTACTTTAACAGTTAAAATGACGAAAGTGTCACTTTAAAAGTCTAGGGATTTTTGTAATTCTTACCTACCTTAATCTGATGATAGCAGTTCTCAACTACTGGGTGTGTGTGTGTGTATCAATGTAAACAAGTCTACTTCTGTTACAAATCTATCCACTTTAACATAAAATTCATTTTCTTCTGATACGAGTCTGATGATACATTTTCTTCTGATGATAGCAATTCTCTAGTACTGGGTTTGTGTTTATAGAATGTCTACTTTTCTATTACAAAACAATCTTATTTTAATATGAAACAGTCTTCTTTTGATACAAGTTTATTTACCTCACTTGTAAAATTGTACATGTTTGCTGTAAATCTATCTACCATAATATGAAACTATTTTCCTTTGACATACGCTAACGCATTTGTTAGAAATATGTGTACATTAATTTGTAATTTTCTTTTTGTTACAAAATGGACACAACACTTAATTGAAGTATGTGAAAGGGGTGGAGTAGAGAGCACTTGGTATTTCCATGTGAACATTTAATTGAGAAATTGACGAGGATAGGGGAGAGTATTGTTGTCTTACGAATAAAGTGTGACAAAGGAGATGAAGGAAACTTTTTTAAAAAGGCAGGAGATTTTTTTACCATTGATTAATCAACTTGTTGAGTTCGCATTTTTGAAAATGGGGGAAACATTTTTCTCTACAATAATTTCTCAAAATTCTCGTCATAATCTCAGAGTTGTAATAAACAATATTGATATTCTGCTTACTGTTGTTTCCTTTTCTCTAAAGAAAATAGGGTCCAATTGCAGATAAACCCCTTGTAATTCTGTTGTTGCAGATAGAACCCCTGAGTGAACATTTTGACTCTTTTACCCTCATAGAAAGAGAAAATTATTTTTTGACAAATGGACCTCCTGAGGGTAAAAGAGTCAAAGATATTCACTTGGGGGAGTCTACTTGCAATTGAGCGATAATACATGATTCTATCTGCAACAATAGAACTACAAGTGGTCTGTCCGTAATTGGTCGATAGCACAAGGGGTTTAGCTGCAAATTAACCCAAGAAAATATCCTACTCATTGTTCTACATGACCAGATTATGTCAAATGACGAGTACAAGAGCGTGGAGCATAGAGTCATAGCAAATTCTCATAAAGAAGCAAGGGTTTCTATTGCCTTATTCATCGCTGGGGAGAGAGGGGAATCTGTTTACTATGGGCCTTTGCCGGAGGTTGTGTCTCAAGAAAAACCTGCCATCTATCGAAATTTCACATTGGCAGAGTTTCTCGGGACTTTCTTTAGCAAAGGTTTGGCCAGCAAACACCTACTTGATCACTTCAAGTTGTAGAGAAGTATACAATGCTTTTCAGAAGAAAGAAGCATGATATATGTTGTGAAATAGTTGAACAATATTCAACAAAATATGCTTGTGTTGTATATGCAAGGGTGTTCGCTGCGAAACTTTGCATGTATAGTATAAGTTGATGTGGAAATGACTGTTGTATGATTTTGATTCAATCAAAAAAGTATCAAAATGTATAAAACACTGTTTTAAAGAATTTTTAGCTTGTTTATTCCTTTTATCAGAATTGTCAGCTCTCCTTCTGCCTTTGCTACACTTCTTTTCATACCGGCATTTGTTCTTTTTCTGATTAATTCTTGTGGTTTAGTGTCGCCGAGGTAGTATAAACGATGAATTTATTCCAATATATGTCTGTCGTCACCTTGGGGGTATCAAGATGCAAGTAATTGCTGCTGGCTTGTGGCATAAAGTATGTACATCAGCTTGGCCAGTTGGTAGTTTCTTACTTGGTCATTACTTAAATCTTTGTGGAGGATCCATACAAAGTTTTGTGAGTGATCAGAGGTTTATGGCTTATCATAGAAAAGTAAACTAAAGTGAAATTATCTGAAAGATTATGCTTGTGGATGCGCACAGAGACATCATCACAGATTCACAGGTATCACCGAAAACTATTTATCTTACGGGAACATGTGAGCATAAATTGTTGGGACAAACCCAGGGCCCAATAGAAGCGGTGTAGTTAAATAGTCGCGAAGTAATAAAGAACAGCGATTCGTGGAAAACCCCCTAAATGAATTTGGGGTAAAAACCACGGGCAAGGATAGAAGAATTCACTATGAGGAGCCCACATTCATTATTTTATCCTTCACGAGCAGCACGAGCTCGTTCGCCGTTTGGTGCAATTGGTGCCTAATAAAACGAACGGCGCCTGATAAAACGAAAATCAGGGGCCCACAATATTTGACATAAATTCATTTGGGGACTACGAGGACCAAAGAGACTAGTTTAGTCTTCCTTTTCCTTCTCTCTCTCTCTCTCTCTCTCTCTCTCTCTCTTATTTGACATTTTCATCATATGCGTCTTCCTTTGTTTCATTAGTAAGAGTCTGCATGTCATTCAACAAGGGGAGGTTAATGAAATGAGACCTGCCCATGAGCATGCAACATTCGAAAGTTGTTACGGAGCATTTCCATCACCTGTACTTCTTATGCTTCTAATTGTTGATGTATTGAGACCTGCCCATTAGCATACCACATTCAAAATTTGTTGTTACTGAGCATAATCAAAGAGTACATATCTCTTTGATTATCAACTGAGTATTTCCTTCTTAGTGATGTATCGAGAAGTAATAGTTTCTACTGAATTCAGCTTGAAGGAAGAAATAATTGTAGGCGTTGAAAATTGCCTATAAGTCCCCGAACGTAGCTCGTGATGACGAGAATAATCGACAAGTCATCCGATGAAGTAATGGCAAATCGTTGACGACACAACAAGTGAGCATGGCGCAAGCGGCTCCTCAAGCGCCCTCGCGAGTTTTGGCCGGTCCCTAAGCCGGTTAGCGGTGAAGTCAAGAGCGCGGCCCCTTCAGGTCCGGCGGCCCGTCAATTACGAAAAGAGCTCTCTCCTTTACGAGCTGTCGGTGATTCGGAACCTTGGTGAACTGATCGCCATGAGTCGCGAGTGAAGGGATAAACCCAACTTTGAAGCCTCAAATTAAGCTCGGAAAACCAGAGAGAGCCATAGCGCTTCGGTCAAAACCGACACTAGAGGTGTCTCGCCCGGCGAGACACAAAGCGTCTCGCCCGGCGACACCAGTGTCTCGCTCGGCAAGACACCGGAGGTGTCTCGCCGAAGCGAGACACCGAAGGTGTCGCCCTGAGAGACACCCATGGAATGTCTCGCTTCGGTGAGACACCCGAGAGGTGTCTCGCCCGGCGAGACACCGATGTCGCTTGAGCGAACACCCATAGAGTGTCTCGCTGGCGACACCCGAGAGATGTCTCGGCACAGGCGAGACCAGGCGAATGGGCTTTTGCCCGATTCGCCCGCATCCGCTTTGCATCTATAAATGTGACGGCTAGGGTTTCATTTTCAGAGGTGGGAGATAAAAACGAGAGGAGATAGCGAACTCGGTGTGTGCCTAGAGTTAGAGAATTTCCAAGGGAGAGGAGATCAAGATCTAGACTTGCGGGGAGATTTGCGATTCGAGATCCAAAGTTTTCAGATCGGATCTACAACGACAAACCATCCTTTGGATCAAGCTTGGCCTTGATCGAAGAAATAACGAGTTCACTTGGCCGATCTCGTTCACTACGTTGATTAGTTCCTTGGCGAATTAATCTCCAGTATTCGTTTAGATCTCGGATCGATCGATCTAAGAATTCCCCGTAAAAAGGAGGGATTTTAGATCTAGATCCGAATCCGGATCGTTCGATCAACACTTGGGAAAGGAATCGCGGTGGTCCACGGAATACATCCGTACGAGGGCAAAGAATCCCATAGCGAGGATCCAATAAGCGGATTCCGCGTTTGTTCACAGGAGGAAAGTTGTAATTTTTATCCTTTTTCATTGTAACAAGCCTTATAAAAGGTGATTTTTATTTGAAACTCATTTGTAATCCCATCAAGGTAGAATGATTTCACCGATGAAAAAGATAGTGACTTTTCAGAGAACAAGGCGACAATGGGAGCCACCGGTCTTACATCCAGATCGTTGTCGCTGCCAGGATTCGATCCGGTGTCGAAGAGGTCGATCGAGTTCGACCGGGGAGAAATTTGAGGCCTATCTCTGCTTCATCCAACTCCTTTTCCCCATGGCGAAGAAGCCCTCCGCGCAAGGAGGACTCACAAGCGTCACCGAAGCGGCAGCTCTCCTGCGCCGCCGCCAACAACAATGGCGGCAATAACTCCTCGCGCCATCCAAAGGCGGATCTGATCTCCCTCCTCCGGCCAATGAGGAAAAGTCCGCCCGAAGGCGTGTGACTCTCTCAAAGAGAGCCCGCCAACGGCGTCGACAACGCTTGCGTTGCAATACATAAAGCGTTAGAATCCATGGGCGGTGTCCGATACAAGCGGATCTGAAGTCCCAGCGAGGCACGAGCGAGGCGAAGATAGGTGGTAACTCCTCTAAGCCGCCCGAGAAGAATGGAACCACGTCAAGCGAGATCGCTCCACCCTCGGCGGATCCAAAAGCTATGCCCAAAGCGTCGTGCAGCGTTGCTCGTATCGTGCCATTATGCAAGGTGCGAGTCGAAATTAACCGAGGAATCGGCTCAAAATCGTCAAACATGGGTCGAAGTCGACATCAACATCGGCTCAAGACTACGCCCGGCAACATTCTTCGTAGAGGCGGCTCGACGCCTGGCCGGCGAAGCTGACTAAAGCTGCCTGCGCCTCTGGCGGCGGTGTAAAGCTGTCTCAGCGCCCGGCGAGCGGCATGAAGTGCCTGCGCCAACAGCGGCGATCCTCATGCCTTAGCAGACCATGGGCTTTTCCGCCCCTTTCTTCCGCTTTTCCGGTTGAGGTATCAACCGTTAAGTCTGGAAATCCGACAACTTCAGTGTTTTGTCGTCTTGGTCCACAGCCAGGAAATAAAGGCAAGGTACCAGTGAAGAAACATTTGGATTACCCAGTCCAGGAGAGTCCTGAGCAAGCTGAAACATCTCAGGCTTCTAGAATTCCAATTGCATCTCGTTTGAGCATCCCACAGGGGTCCAGAGTCTGGCGAGAAGAAAAAGTTAAAGGCGTAACTTTCAAAGACTTCGTGGCCGCCGACCCACCTCGGATGGAGGCGTCGTCATCGATGATGACGTTATACACGAGAGATTATTATCGCCCATACGGTAGGTTGCTCCGACACTCATCTTAGATGAGTTGTACTATCGTCTTTGGGAGTAGGAAGAAGTCTGGTAGACGAGCTCTCCGAAACCACATCCTCTTGCATTTGTACTAAATTGATCAAGGCGGTGCTCTCGAGTGTAAATGTTGCCATAAAACTCGGAAAGGGTGTCGATCTTCAAAGGCGAGCACCAACGAACCACCAAGACCTCGGTCAAGGCGTTCCCGAAAAGACATGCACTCTGTCAAGGCAAGGATGAGCCGCTTGAGGTCACCATCAATATGACCAACAAGGCAAATCGCAGCGGCATTCGAGCCCTCCCAGCGTGTGACTTCGGTTGCGGGCGGTACTATCGGGCGGCCTAACTATCACGACACAGCGAGGATCCCTTCAAGGCACGATCCGCAGCGAAGAGTACCTTGAGGAAGATGAAGTATCGGATGGCGGCTCGGCAATGGCATCCGATAACAGATCTCTAGTGAAGGTCATACTCGTGAAGCACTCATGATTAGTGCGGTGAGGTGGCCAAGCTACGCAGAGAAGCAGCAAAACGAAAGACAACTTCAAACTTCGAGATGGACATGGCCATGCGGCGGATGAGAGAAATGCATGACCGGCGGATGCAAGCGATGATTAATCGCGAGGTGAGAGCGTCGTCGCTCGCGTCAATTTGTGGATAGCGACACGGATGAAGAGCAAGACCTTAACACCGATGAGCGAAGCGCCAATGAAGACACCATGGTCCCACCTCAAAATCAGGACGAAATGCAAGTGAAAATGACAAGATCAAGGATCACGGAGAGCAAGGTCAACTTCGCTCATCTCGGCTCAAGAAGTGAAGAAGGCGGGGATTCCGTGTCCTTACGAGAGAGTGGGAGTCAATCCTATCCGTGAAGTTTAATTTAATAAACTTCCGCGGTTCGATGGGAGAGGGTCCCCACTCAACATCTTATCTACTTCAAGAGCCATTTGGGAGTCATCTCGTGCGAGCCCTTGATGGTTCGGTCATTCGTCGGCACCACGGTGACCCCGATTGGTATCGCCGTCTCAAAGCGGGCGGCATCAACATTTGGGGAGACATGGAATCTATGTTCTGGCGAACTTCCGATGGCGACCGCGAGAGGTTTCACTCCGGTGCGTTATGGGGCGAAGCGAAGGATGGAGAGCGGTGGATAATTTTGTCAAGCGGTTCCGCAACAGGCGATGAGCGTCGTGACCCAATCACGGAGGAATTCATCCTCAAGACCTGCCGGCATAACCTCTCATTTGGGCGTGATCGAGGCGATGGAGCGCTGCACCGTCTAAAATATGGAAAGACTTGAAAGTCCAGGGGAAAGAGGTGGCGTTTCCTCAAAGGGAGAAAGCGAGCGAGGTCGTGAGCGCCAAATCCACGGAACCAAAATTTTGTCCCGGAACAAGGGAAGGCACAATGAAGAATGTTGATGCGCATCAAACTTTCAGTACTGCCACCCAACCAGCGGCGTGGACCCCATCGCGTAACAACGGTCTCGAAACCGAAGCGTCCGCCCGGGTTTCAAGCGATATTCTTCGAGGGGCGAAGAGGTGCACAGGATCTTCAAGTACTTGCTAGACAACAACAAGATCCAAGCGCCATCGATCGTCAACGGGAGGAAGCTCAAAGGACGGACGGACCCCAAGTATGCGCTATCATAGGCGATACACCACCGACCAAGTCATGCTACCGGTGAAGGACAAGATCAAGCTTTGATTGAAGTGGGGGTGATCACTCCAAAACCAAATAAGGGAAAGCAAGTGGGCTAAGCGGCGTCCATAAGCTTTGGGGCGGTGCCTACAACACGGTTTAGGCCGAAACCGTGGTCAAAGTGGGAATGAAGGCGGTGAATGGCGATCCCCACAGCGGCCGAAGGGGTTAGTGCGCACACGGCCCAAATGGCGAACTCCTATGGGTCCACGGACTTACTTAAAGGCGATCGATGGGCGGCGTCTTCGTCTAAAAAGAAGTCAAGGGAAAGGGCAAATCTTGCAATGCTACCTGGCGGTTCTACTCGACGACGGCGAGCAAATTCCTACATGTTCTTTGTCGGAGGAGAAGCCTTTGTCACCGAGTTGGCGTGAATGCGGCTTACAAATACCGATGACTCCAACCTTAATGCTAAAGCGTTAGCGGAGCTTGGGGTAGTAGCAATTCCGGTTCCCGCCACTCCTAAGGAGGGCGCCACGAGAACAAAGGAAACAACACCAATCTGAGGTGCAACCCGGCAGATCCGGTTTAATCGCCCGATTAGAAGGGATAGACCGGGAACACAAGCTCCCTACCGCCGATGTGATGGCACAATTGGCCATCCCGGCAAGAATAACTTTATACGAGCTATTGAGGTTGTCCAAGGAAACCCTGGCGTCTGAGAAGCGTTAGCGGACTCGAGAGGTCTTCCTAACCCACATTAAATCAAGTCCGGAGGCCGGGAGTCATCAGCCGGGAATGCAATGTGGCCTCAAGCATATTCCTGCATCCGTTCTCTAAGGAGGATATCACGACGAAGCGTCGGCATGACGGGCGCTCTACTTCACAGGGTACATTGGTTCCAGCGAAGTCAACCGGATCCAAGTTGATCCGGGTTCCGCTGTAAGCATCATGCCTTTGCGCCTGATGTATAGCACAGGGATTCTGTCGGCGGGCTGAAACCCGGCGGCACGTGATATCACGGATTTAACACCGTGGGTCGGCCACTTGGTAAAATCCGCATTAAGTGTCGGATGGGGACTTAAAGTCGAAGTCACCCCTTCGTCATTGGCCAGAGACTTCCTATAACTTGTTGTTGGGTCGCCCTTGGATCCATAACCATGTTATAGTCCCCTCTACCCTCCATCAGTGTCTGAAATATGTCGACACTAATAACGAGGTTAAGACGGTGGTCGCGGACAAACAACCGTTTAAAGGTGGAGAATTATTTCGACTCCCTCCTTTACGGTAATGAGTCCGATCTTGAATCATCGGCCCATGCACGGTTGGTGAGGCCATGTCAGAAACGGGCTTGACTATAAAGGTGGTTTTGTTCGAATGACATTGTACCCTTAGTAGTCAATCTTGGCGAAGAGGATCTTCGATGAAAGTTGTAATTGGCGGCTTGCGAGAAGAAGAAATAAAAGATGATTTAGAGTACTTTCGTTGTGTTTGAATGATGTAATGAAAAGTTGTATAATGACCACGAATTGCATATGCCAATTCGGTCATCTGTGTATCTGAAGCACCTTGAGACTCATCAAGGCGACTTTCGTGCGTCCAAGGGAAGGAGGCCGCAAGAAGGACTTAGTCTCTGACGAGAGGGAGTTAACTCCGCCCAACTACTTCCTGAGCGGGTTCCGATGAAGATAGCCAAAACTTCATCTTTCGGATATAGCGAAGACACCTCATGAAGAAGTGGAATGCGACTTTGCGTTGGGAGAAGGACTTTATTTTGGCGGGATCTCCGTTCCACCCAAGTACGCAATATGTAGAAGGAAAACCCGATAATTATTACGGATTTAAAAGGGATTGGGATACGCATCCTCTTGAAGATGAGTGTTGTTGGTTGATCAATAACCAACCACCCAACCTAGGCAGCGAGTACTCATCGATTCGGTACGGGACTCGGCGTCGGCATCGGCAAGATGTTCAGGGGGTTGATGTCCAACATGGCTACAGTGGACCCCACTACACTGGAAGAAGATGAAGAATTGCCAACATGGGAAGACCCATGGGTCCATCACCTCAACATGCAGTATGGGGACGGTTTGGCGAGAGGAGCCTCCGTGAAGCGAGGTAGTCTAGATCAACATGGGTAATGAAGCACACCCTAAACTTATAAATATTAGCAGATCTTTGGAGAAAGAAAAGGTTGATTACTCTTGTCGAGAGAGTATATCGATGTTTTCGCTGAGCTACTGAGGACATGCCGGCTCCGACCCGATGTGGCAATGCAGCGCCTCGACATTAAAGTGGATGCCAAACTGTCAACGACCGAGAGCGGTTTAGTCCCACGTTATGGAGGCAATTGTTGCGAGTAAAGAAGCTCATAGCCTCGGGTTTTATCAGGAGGTTCAACATCCGGATTGGGTGGCGAATATTGTTCGGTGCTAAAAAGAGCGGGGACGATCGGAATTTGCGTCGACTACTGAGATCGAATGCCGCATGCCCAAAGGCGACTTCCCACTTCCAATCACCGATGTGATGTCGATAATACATGTGGATTTGGCGAATGTCCTTCATGGATGGGTTCTCGGGTTACAACCAAATCAAGATGCATCGAATGGCGCAAAACACCGTTGAGAACTCCTCTAGGCATCTTACATTTACCGCGATCATGCCATTCGGTTGAAGAATCTTCACTTACCGGTAGCGCAATGACAAAGATCTTTGGGATCATCTTGGGAAGGCGGTCGAATGTTACGTCGATGACTTGGTTGTGAAAAGTCGTGACAAAGATGACCATATCGGGACTTGAGGGCGGTATTGACCTCATGCGAGCTCATCAATTAAAGATGAACCCCACCAAGTCTTTCCTCGGAATGTCGGTGGCAAATTCCTCGGGTTTGTTGTTACCAACAAAGGTATCCACATTGACCCGACAAAATAAAGGCAATCAATGAATTGCAACCCCCAAAGAATCTAAGGGAACTCAGAGGATTACAGGGGCGATTGGCGTACATCCGGCGCTTCATTTCCAACCTCTCCGGAAAATGTCAGCCATTCTCTAAGCTGAACAAAAAGGGGGTGTCCTTTGTCTGGGATGACGCCTGTCAGAAGGCATTCGAAGATATCAAAACATATCTGACGAATCCTCCGCATCAAGCAGTAATCGAGTCCGTAAACCGTTCTTGATTTATATCAAAGCGGCGAACCATTCGTTGAGTGCTTTACTTGCGCAAGACGACGCACCACGGTCACGAAAGGCGGTTTATTATCTAAGCGAACCTTGGTGGGTGCGGAATCTCGCTACCAATGACCGAAAAGGTGTCTACCGGTCTTTATGTTTTAAAATGCGACACTACTTAGTTGTGTAGAGTCGAAAAAGTTTTGTATTGATTGAATTTGAAGAAGAATTACAATCACACTCTCTCGATTACGAGGAAGAGAAGGTTGATTTGACTTCTTTATATGGGTTCTTGGTGGCGAAAGAAGACTTCACTCAATGCTCACGAGAGATCCGCCTGCTGACGATCGTAACAAAGTTGTTGATGATTGATGAAGAACTCAATCTCTTGGCGCGCAAGTGTGAATTTTCAAAAGTTCCCAAAAGTCCTCCTAATAGCCGCCACGGCTATTTATTGGGCTTTAAGCATGTAACCATCATGCTAAAATTGTGGAAGCGTGGGTTAGTGGGTATAGCGATGCCCACCATTTAACCCACGTGGTTATCGTGGCTTTAGTGGCCTTCGTGGTCGTTGGCTTTGTTATGCATGGCGAAGCCGAGTTAAATGACGAAGTCTTCATTGACTGGTCAACCGAGGTTCGCTATCGAGTGAACTTTGGTTTGATAACGAAGCCAGCGGGCGAACCTCTACCGGATGCATTTATGCATTTTGGTCGATAACGAAGTTCACCGCTATAGGTGAACCCTGCATGAAATGGTTGGGTTTTAAGTCATCGCTGACGAATCTCGTTGAATGTCGAGGTTCAATGGCGTGGCGAACCTCGGTTAAATGTCGAGGTTCAATGGCGTGGCGAACCTCGGTTGAATGGCGAGGTTCATCACTGGCGAACCTCGGTTGAATGGCGAGGTTCATCACTGGCGAACCTCGGTTGAATGGCGAGGTTCATCGCTGCACGCCAACCTCGGTTGAATGGCGAGGTTCACCGCCATACGCCAACCTCGGTTGAATGGCGAGGTTCATCACCGTAGCGAACCTCGGTTGAATGGCGAGGTTCACGCTGTACGCACCTCGGTTGAATGTCGAGGTTCACCGCCAGACGCCGAACTTCATATAAATGTCGAGGTTCATTGTCAGTAGTTGAACCTCGCCCAAGCGAGAGCTGTTGCTTGGGCTTAACCTCGCCCGACAAGAGGGTTTCGCCATGGACCTCGCCTCAATGGAGAACTTCGCCAAACTTTGATGTTGTGGACGCAGCCTCGCCAAAGTTAAGTGTTGTGGGCGATCTCATCATATGATCGTTGAGCTTCGCTCGTGGTGAGCCTCAAGCATGATTGAACTCCTCGCCTCGCAACCTCAGATAGTACGAGCCGCTTTTGAACGAAGTCTTGTTTTGAAGTTTATATGGTCTAGCCTCGCCTTACCAACAGCCTCGCCTTTGAAGCTTTAACAACTAGGGTGCTCGTGACCTCGCCTAGAGGATTTTTTTGATCAGTTTAAGACCCTTCAAAATTTTCGACTTGAATCGATTGTGGGTCCGAATACTTTGAATTTTTCTAATAGCTATTGGCGAATCCTCGCGACTCCAACCTCGCCAGAGTTCGCATGAGGGCAAGGCCATGAACCTCGTGACTCACCACTCTTGGCGCTGCTTCCATTTCTTTAAATCCGCATCCACGTGGCAAATTAGGGATTAGACCCTTCGGTGACTTGTCATATCCTCGTGATTCGCCCGCAGATTCGTGATCGATGATCACGTGAGAGATCGCCGTGAGTATCTCGCCGCTGGGTTCTTCGAGACCCTATATATGACAAAAAGGTCAGCAGAAAGTTCCCCACCGCCATCTTCCTCAAGCCACAAATTTAGATCACCGAAATCCTCCTTGACGCCAAGCAATGGCCCCAAAACCGCCATCGGGTAAAGGCAAAGCCCGTTGGGACTTCTCTCGCTCGCTTCCACCGCCCGGCCACGTAAAGGCGAAGAGCATCGCCGCCAAGACATGACTTTATAATCTGCCAGAGTTGATTTCGTGACATAATTTTCACTCGAGAAGAGATCGATCTCAAAGATCGTGAACTTTCTAACGCATTCCGTTTTAACGAGGCTTGCCTCGCTTGGTTTTGATAAACCTCAACAGGTTCTTGATTTTCCGATCCCCATAGGGTCTTTGTTTTGAAACTCACCGCTTGGCGAGGTTTGATTATCTTAGATGAAGCTCGCTCTCGCGAAGTCTCGTCTCTTTGAATGATGAGTCTTGTTTAGCCAGGCTCGCTCTTCTGTGGGATGGGTTTCGCTTGGTGAGGCTCTCGCGTCCGAGAGACGAAGTCTCATGGCGCAGGCTCGCTCGAAGATGAGTCTCTGCTCGACGAGGCTTGTTTTCTTGTTGGATGAGCCTAGTTTGACGAGGTTCGCTTGTCCGGGCGGTTCGCCATTGATGACGGTTCGCCTGCTTGACGAGGTTCGCTTCGGAGTGACTTTGTCTTTTGAAGTGGCGATTTAAGCCTCGAGATTAATTTCTTCTTCTTTTGTGTAGTTGAGCATCCCTCTACCCCATCATCCTCAACGGGTGCTTTCGAGCAAATGGTGCTCAAGAGGCGTAACCTCGACTTTCTCCCTCTCATGAACGCTCCTCGCATTTGTGGATAGGAATGAAGAAGAATTGAACGCTTCTCAACCCTCGACACCCACATTTAGGCGCTGGATTACGATGCCCTCGAATCCGCCAACCGACCGTGATTATAAAGCCCGCCTTCTTGTTTGGCGATGATGAGGATCCAGACGCATGGACTGGGTTCATACAAGTGGCTCGTGGTGGTGAACTCACGCTACATGTTCTGCCCGCAATGGAACGCGGATCGCTCACTCACTTCGCTAAGGGTCGCTTTACTCCTAGGAAGATGAATTAGATCTAACTCCCACTCAAGGCGGAGTAATGTGTGGTCGCTTCCCAGATGGTGCACAAGTGGACGCCATGGTCATCATGTAACCGGCTCTACAACCCGACTTTTCCAAAGGAGCTTCCCGTTGTGAATCACCGCCGCGCCAACACCTTTGGTCGTGGCTTTCCATAAGGCGGAAGGGCAATTCTCGCCAAGGATTTCCTACGAGACTTACATTAAGAAGATGCTTGAGCGATATCAAATGCATAACCAAACCCATAGATATTCCTATGGAGAGAAATTTGAACCTAAGCCTTGATATGGGTCCTAAGACTCCGAGGAAAAGGAAAAGATGTCAAGAGTTCACTATTCCAAATACGAAAGTCTCATGTATGCTATGATGTGTACAAGACGACATATGTTATGTTGTTGGACTTGTCACCTATTTCAGCAAATCCGGGACCACGCATTGGAAGGTCAAGAGGATTTTGAGATATCTTAGAGGGACATCAGACTACATATTGTGCTACTATGGTAGAGATTTGCGCTTAGTAGGTTACAGTGATGCTTGATTGGGAGGTGATCTAGATGAGCTAAATCAACATCAGGGTATGCTTTTCTGCTCAACAATGGCACCATATCTTGGAGTAGTAAGAAGCAATCTTGTGTAGCCTTATCTACCATGGAGGCCGAAAGTACATAGCATGTTCTCCAGCAGGAAGTCGTTTGGTTGAGGAGATTTATGCGAT
>WHSE01000315.1:0-27323 GCA_012295165.1 Asparagus setaceus
CGCCCACGGGGCAAAGAGATTACAACTCTTAACTCCACTGGCTCTGCCCTGGCACGAATGCCGCCATCAAATAACTTCATCATCTCCACGACCGGTCACTTTACCAGCACCCTGCTCAAAACCCTGCCTGGCTCTCTGCTGTGAGGTGTGGCCCCCACGCCGCGATATCAAACCCACAATTCTCCACTCCTGAAGTTTCTCCCAAACCGAGCCGACACCAACAACCTAATGTCCCACTTGTAAGGCCCGTGACGAAGTGAATAAATCGACGACAACGGACTTAATCCACAACAAGTCGGAACCCAAACGAGAGTTCAAATAATCTCCTCCAAAAATAACTAATCCAAACCGGCCGATTGAAAGATCGCCACGTGATCCTCTTGCCCAAAGGAATCAAGCCGCACGTAGTTCACCCAAATGGCCAACGGTCAACAATCACTTAATGTACAACAAGTCTCGCAATGATCAAACTTGTTGCTCGGAACCACCTTTGTGAGCATCGCCGGATTATCCTTCGTGGACCTTCACAATCTCCACATCACCATCTTCAAGAACATCACGAACGGTGATAATGAACGCCAATGTGCTTGCCCTTCCATGAAGAACCCGGTTCTTCGCAAATAGATAGCACTCATGCTATCACAATGAATGGTGACGGACCGCTGCATATACCAAGTTCCTCCAAAAGTCTTCTAAATCGCCTTCTTACAAATTGTATCATATATATCATTCGTCAGACAAAGTAATCAGACTGCAAGGTGCATCTCAAAGACACCGCACGGGTCAAAGTGAACACATACCCCATCAGATCGGCGCTATCTAAATCCCTGCGATAATCCGAATCAACATAATCAACGCACAACCGCCCACCATAGTGTCCCGCCATACACCAAACCAACATTGAGCGTATTCAATGTACCTCAAAATCCATTTCACGGCGCTCCAATAACCCACTCGATCGTGCATGTATTCAAACCATGCTCACCGACTGCGGACAATCTGGTCTCAGACATACCATTGCGCATCAAGCTTCCAACTGTGCCGTGATATGGAGTCTTCGATCAACTCTCAATCTTCAACCGTTTCGTGAAAGGTCACCAAAGCTTTAAATGGCCCTAATGGTACACCGATCGGCTTCAGATCCATGCTAACATGAAACCCCAGAGAACCTTCTTCAAATAAGCCATCTCGGTCAAACAAATTTTACCCTTCTTGTCTCGCCGATCTCTATCCCTAAAATGCGCTTAGCCTCACCCAAATCCTTCATCTCGAACTCCAGTCAGTGCCTTCAATTCATTTATAGCAGATTTGAAATGGAGGCAACCAACATGTCATCGACATATAGTAACAAATAGATATACACACCTCCTTTCAACTTGTGAAAATATACGCAAGGATCAAACCGCTCCGTGTATGAATGACCAAGCATAAAACCATCAAATCGCCTATACCACTATCGAGGAGATCGCTTCAAACCATATAGCGATTTTTTAGTTCCAAAACCAACTTTTCTTTCCATGCATTTCTAATCCCAATGGCCGAAGTCATATAGATTTCTTCACATCCAACTTTTCTCGACACCATCAAGATCACCATGAAGAAATGTCGCTCTTCACATCCAACTGATCTAATTCCAATCCATACTGTGCCACCAAAGCTAGCAGCAAAATCCGAATCGACGAATGCTTCACCACGAGAAGAAGACCTCATTATAATCAATACATTCCTCCTACATAGCCCTTGCAACCAACCTAGCTTTGAACCTCAATGGAGTGCCTTCAATGCCCTCCTTCTTAGTGTATACCCACTTACAACCAATTGCTTCCGTCCCTTTGAAGCTCAACAAGCTCCCATGTATCGCTTCTTGTGAAGAGACTCCATCTCTTCTCATAGATAGCTACTCTCACCTAATCTCTCCTCAACTCTCTTTAAATGTAGTAGGTATCATCTCATCGATACTTCCACAGAAGTGCATATGTAACTGTGTCGACATACCGTGATGGCATCTCAGATTTTCTCCTCTGTCTCCGAACCGCAATAGAATCCTAACTCGAGCCGGGTCCTCGATCTTGCACATCTCGACTCCTATCCTCCGGGTCACCGCCGTGTGCGCCTCGTGTCACCTCGGCCGGCACTCTAATGGATACCGTACCATTTGGACAATGTGGAGTCGCATCGATCTCCACCACCGCGATATCTCCTTCGCCGGGTCGCCCTCCACCAATGAGAGTTGGAAAGCTTCAAGATAGAAGCCTCATCAATGTGACGCCTCTACTCAACACAATCTTCTTATCAACCGATCTCATAGCTTGTATCCTTTAACACCACGCTTGAATCCTATAAATATGGCCTTCCTAGCTCGAATTTCAATTTATCTGTTCTCACATGATAAAACGCAGGCACCAATACCTTGAGCTGGTCATAATCTCGCGGCCGCTCTCCGACCACTTCTCCATAGGGTCTTTCCCTCAATCGCAGATGAAACCGTTGATGAGGTGACTGCGATATGTAAGTGCCTCACCAAAAGATCTTTCTAAACCACTATGCGCCAATAAACATCGGACCTTCTAGTAAAGATCAATTCAATCTCTCTCACCCCATTTTCTGTAGTGTATGACTAACCGTGAAGTGTCTCTATGCCCTCGCCTCGACATAGTCCGAAAGGGGTCTAAAGTATACTCACCACCGTTGTCGATCGCAACGTCTTGATCTTTCTCCCGGGCAGCTTCTAATCTCTTCTTTCACTACCTAAATATATCTAGAACTTCACTCTTCTTCATCATGGTGTACACCCAACATCGCCTAGAATAGTCATCAACAAATGTGACGAACCAATATCTACCACCAAGTGATGCCGCTTGGTGGGACCCCAAACGCTCAGGTACACGTAGTCCGTAATACCCTCGCCCCGATGGATGACGTTCGAACTTCACATTTATCTACTTGCCAAGAACACAAGGTGCTCACGTAACTCAACGTTACTCTTGACACCCTTTAATAGCCCTCGCTAACAACACTGCAGGGACTTTTCACTGTGTGCCTAACCTATAGTGCCAAAGCCTCAAGGCCCACCTCTCAAACAACTCAAGCAACATGGCCAATCTCGTACCCCTTCAGATAGTATAAATTTTAATTGTGGACTCCTTCATCACCACCAAAGATCCTTTAGTAACCTTCGCTACACTGCTTTTGAAAGTCACCTTGAATCCCTTCGCCTCAAAGCTCCAACCGAGATAAGATTTTTTCACCGAGAAACAAATTTCACCTCCTTCAAATCACGGAATACTTCATCGCATCCTAATCCACACAGTACCTATCCCACAAATATCACAGATTGATCATTTCATGACAACAACACCCCTCGCCGACTTTCTCAAAAGATGCAAACCGGCTTCTTAGGGGTCATATGATAAGTAGCGCGTAATCAAGCATCCAACTGATGCTTCTACATGGTTCACCGAGTAATCAATAAAAAGCACTAATCATCGGAATCATCGCCTTTAGCAATATTTATCTCATTAGCCTTCGGCCCTTTTTCTTGTCATTCTCTTTCTCCTTGAGCTTTGATCTCTCTTCCAATATCCCCGCTTTGCGAATGCACATTGGTTCTTTGATAACCGGTGGCGGCTTTTGACTTTGACCTCCTCTATTACCACCTTCTGGATATGGGCTTCTACCTCGTCGACAAGGTCTCACCGGTACTCGAGACGGAAGTCTCCTTATCCTTTCTCCTCAAATCATAGTTGGTCAATGCATTAGTGACTTCACTATAGCCGATAGAAGTTCGTCCATTTAACAAAATGAGTACAAAGGTGTCATACTCCTCATCCGTAAGGAGCCCAATAAAATAATTGCCTTGTACTCATCCTATCTTCTCATCAATATTTGCCAAGTCGGACAACAACTTAGTATAGTTGTTCACATGAGCCTAGTGAGGTGCCCCCAACATCCTAAACCCGAAGAGTCTTCACAGAAGTGCAACCTCGTTCTCAACACTCTTCGCGAGAGATATTGTTGAGAATTTTCCACATCTTCATTGCACGCCACCCCAATCACATCATATTTCAGCCTGCTCCAAACGTAACCTGATCACCCCACACGCCTTATTCATCTTCTCACATATCACCTCTTCATATTTAGGTGGCTCTCGTGGACCATGATGGTCTCTCCAAATTTTGAGCATTGAGCGCATCTCAGACGCCGCTCATCCACAAATCAAAGTTGATTTTGCCGTCAGACTTCACCACACTAATTTTGGTGTTCAAAACTAACTTGTATTGTACTCGCCATTGACTTGTTGTTTTCACCTTCTTCTCCCATTGCAAACTAACTCCAAATTGTAGAGAAAGAATAATTTTGATAGGATTTAAGAATCACCCAACCGAACCCTAGATCGATTCCAAATAGATTTCTAACCACACGAGGAAAGCGAAACCTCCAACGATAACTCCTAATGCTATCTCTACCAATGAACTCTAAGAACTAAGCTTCACACAAGAATCTTCCTCCACCAAACTCTAAAACCCTAGATCTAAAACCCGGGCTCGATACCACTTGTTACAAGCAATAAAAATTCGGCTAAAGATCTCCTGCACAAAGGACACAACAAGAGAGCTAGATCGCAATAAGAATTCCGCCTTACCAAGAAAATAAGAATTTGAAGCAAATATCTCAACAAAGTGGGATATTTACTCTTCCTCTCATCGCTTCTAGGATGACTCGTTTGCGGAACCCAAAAGCTATTCCAAATCACACAAATAGCGAGACACACGAATTTTACATGGTTCGGCAAATTGCCTACGCCCACGGGCAAGGAGGGGAGATATTTTACTACTTGAGAGAAAGAGAAAACAAATAGGATTTTACAATCACACAAGGTCTCATCAATAAAACCATCTCTCAAATCTCTCTAATTCTCTCAAAAGGATGCTCTTCAAAACTCATGCCGCCACCGCCAAAACTCCTCAAAACCCTAACCTTCGCACTCTGATTTTTGGTCCTGCAAAACCCTATTTATAGGGTACGAAACCACGCTCAAACGCGTCAAAACCGCGAGGGAACGCGTTCACGGGTGGCCCCACGAGCCCCCACGAGCTCGTGCTCGTGGGCATTGTCTCGTGGGTGGCCCCCACACGAGTCCCCACGCACCGTCGGGCGCCTCGCGGGTGTGGCCCCACGCATACGAAACCCACAGGCTAAGGAAAGGGAGGCCTTTGCTGAGAAGGCCGTGAGAAGCGTGTGGTCAAGCCCGAGATCTCTTAAAGGCTGAGAAAGGAGCCTTGGAGGCAAAGGAGGCTGAGTGGGCTAAGGAAAGGAAGGCCTCAATGGCAAAGGATGCTGAATGGGCTAAGAAAGGGAGGACTTGGAAACGAAGCTGATGGCAGCCAAACTAGAGACTGAGAATGGAACAGAAACTGGCCAAGGTACATGTGAATCTGCTGAGGAACGAGCTTCTCAAGGCCAAGTTGAAGTCAGCGACTCGTAAGAAGATCATAGCAGAGTTCCGCCGTTCGTTTGCATGGAGGTAGAAAGATGCAAACTCTGTTTCAAGTTTCAACCTTGATTTCTGTGTGTGGGGAGAGATTTGTTTTGTTGAGCTTTTTGATGCGTATATTTGGGCTCTTACAGGTGCGGATGGGGGTTACGTGTTTTGTTTTGTAAAACAACCACTTTTGGCAACTAAAATGTGGCTGGGGCTCTTTATTTGTGTTGTCCCCATCCTTCTTCTCTTTATGAAAAGAGTGATCAGCATTGCCTATGTATGGAATGTTGTTGTGATCAGCGTGTTCAAAAGAGCTCAATTATGGGTATGCATGGTTTCCATGATTGCAATTTTATGTTGTTGCCATTTTAAAGCTTATTATTTGGAAAATTGGATAAACGGTGGTGAAGTTTAAGTCAAAATAAGTGAAAAATTTCAAGTGAAAATTTTCTTGAGATTGTATTCATAGATGAATTGGATATATTCACATAATGAAATATTCTGAATATGCAGGACCACTGTCTACTTCTTCCAGGTGAAGTACTATGTAAAACTGAAAGAAGTGCTTGAAATGAAAAGAGCATAATATTCTCCTCAAGGGCTTGTGAATATGCGTCTTTTGTATTTTCAGCCAGTTGATTGCATCCTTTGATGGATATATGCTCTATCAATGATTTTCAGGTGTTATCTTAAACTTTTGTGTATTTTCTGATTGTATGTGGTATTCTTCTGCTAATTTGGAACGTTTTTGTGCAAAACCCTAGTAATCCAGGGTAGTTTTGTTTGATTTAACTGATGGCTGTTTCTTTTGAAGGATAGCGCAAAAGGAATCATACAAATTAAGAACATGATAACACTAAAATTTGTCATACTGAAGCAAATTAAACTTGCACAGGCCACTTCTCTCACAAACATTGGCACACTCACCACCATACGCTAATCTTGTTCAGACCAAGTTAAACCAAAACAAAGCAAGAGCATATGCATAGCCAAACCCAAAGAAAACCCTTGACTCCCACTATCAAAAGGAGTATTGTCCACTAATGGCTGTGCACCAAATCCCAGTGCCTGCTGCCCTTGCACTCCAGCACCAGGCTGCAGTACCCCTCCACCGCTAGCCTGCTCTTGCTGCTGCCCATTGGGCGATTAGCGCCGACAGCTGGCGCAGTGATGGGCGATGCTGCAGGAGCCTTCCCTGTTCTTCTCCTTCATCCACTCCAACAGGCTGCGCTCCTGCACTTGGCTGCTGCTGCTGTCCAATTGGCTGATTCACATTGACATCTGGCGATCGACGGGCACACTGGAGGAGGCTCCTCCTGCTCTTGTCCTTGATCCTCTTCACCAGGCTGAACTCCTGCACTTGGTTGCTGCTGCTGCTGCCGTCCTGTTGGCTGATTTGCGCTGACAACCGGTGCAGCGACAGGCGATCCCGAAAGCCCTCCTGTTCTGGCAGCATTGGCGGCGGGATATCGGGGAAAGGATCAGCAGGCATCATGCCTGGAAATGCTGAAGGGGAGGAAAAGAGGAGGGATGAGATGCATAGGAAAAGGACGAAGAATGCCATTATGTTAGAATGAGTAGTAGAGGTAAGGGTACGTACTGGGGTTTTAAAAGGAGGAGTTTGGGTGAGTTGGTGTAGTTGTTTGAAATGAGGTAGTATAACCTTTTTTTTTTGGATTGTATTAGGAGGTAATCATTTCAGGTCCTAACAACTGCAATAGAAACTAATCCATCATAAACTGACTCCATGCGTTACATATTTAATTTTGTTTTATTTGGTGTATCACAATTTGAACTCTTATATCAATTTCAGGAGGCAGTTCCGGGCACTGGCAGCAGAGTAGCGTTGCCGACGAGGAAAACTTGATTTGTTTTAATTAATTGAGTTATCTGAAAATAATTTAATAATTTGTGAAATAATTAATCATTTTAATAAAAGTAACACTATGTTGTAGGTTCTATACAACTTAAATGCGAGGTAAAACTGAAAGAAGAAACGAGTTGGTAGTCAATTGTATGGTTGAGTAGAACATTACAAAACTTCACAATGAAGAATTGAAGTTCGCTTTGGCAATCACCTAAAAATTGAGCCAGACCTATTTTAAGCTAAACTAGCTTTGTTTTGATCCGAGAGATGGACCAAACAAAACTAATTTTAAGGATCAAATTTGGACTTAGAAAAACCTAGTCAATGGCGACCTAGCTTTACCGAAACACAATTTTCCTAAGATGGGGTTCCACTTTGGAGAGTTACCAATACCCATATACTTAGTTTGTGGGGGTTTGAAGGGAAGATGAGGTGAGGAGAGATGCAATAAGGTAGAGTAAAGTACATCTATTTTGGCTTAGTTGAGTATAAGACTAACTCGATAACTAGAGAATTGAAGATTCATCAAGTAAATTAATTATTAATTATCTTCATCAAGTTGGCAAGTGAATTTTTGTTCTCTTTTTCATATGGAAAAGGAAAAGGAAAAGAAAAGAAAAGAAAAGAAAAAGATACTAACTCAAAGAAAGGATTGAAATGAAAAGATACTAAAAAAAAAAGAAAAGAAAAGAAAAATAAAAGAAAATAATTAACTAGTCCCCACCCCACACTCAAACTCTCGATTGTCCTCAAGGCGCACACTAAACTATCGATAGTCATCAAAATACAAAATGTAGCCAATGGAGTACATGCCAAAATAAAAGGGTACTAGTATAAAAGACAAGAAATCCCTCCCTCATCGATCGCCCTCATCCTCATCGCCTAATCATCATCCCGCCGGCCTTGATCAATCACCACTGTAATATCCACATCCTCTTCCTCCGGGTCTCAGACGGTGCGGTCGATATCCTTCTTACCCTCGGTGCAACAAAGTATGCCGAAGTGGTAGTGTTGCTCGCCGGTGGAGGTGTTGTCCGAAATGATGGTGGAACCTCGAATCCGGTCTCATCTAGTGATGTTCTATCATGATGTACTCAAGGCTCGATGTGAGTCTGGCCTGATCTATGGTATACTGAGCCCGATCACCGATACCGAGTCAAAACTGATGGAACCCCTGTCTCACGAGCAAAGAGACGATCACCAAGTGTCTGGGGTGTCCACTCAAAAGGCCGCTAGGTGGTCAGATGGTAGAGGTGGAATCGCTGGCGGCTTTAACACCGTGAGGAAGAGGTGGAAGCAGTAATATCTCGACCCTTGTTCCGGTAAGATATACTCTTCCTCACAATGTCCTATCAATGGTGAACGCTGCCAGATCTATCTCAGATCTCACCCCTGCACTTTGCGCCTCACATATCCGAGTGAAAAAATGGGTAGACAAGCTAGATTCTCTCGCCTATATCTCTCGAAAGATAATCTCGCATTTGATAATGGTGCTCATCCGGCATAGATAACTCAGAACATCGAATCACCGCCCCATAGCAATCCAAAGACAAGAGGAGAAGGTCTTGCTAATGATCGAAAATGGGGAACTCTCGTATAAATCAAACATAAGGAAGAGATTGAGAAGGATAAACTCATTCTTAAGTGTACCCGAGTTTAGAGTCCCTCCCTGTGGACCCACACTCAAATATACTCAACCATTCGATTGTACTCATCGAGGTGATAGTCAAGTCGAACTTTTGCAAATCGGGGCAATCCGTAAGGGTTTTGGTAATCACAAG
This sequence comes from Asparagus setaceus, assembly GCA_012295165.1. Taxonomy (NCBI): domain Eukaryota; kingdom Viridiplantae; phylum Streptophyta; class Magnoliopsida; order Asparagales; family Asparagaceae; genus Asparagus; species Asparagus setaceus. The sequence continues at coordinate 9,131 of WHSE01000315.1, forward strand.
ATACGGATGATCCCGTGTATAATAGTGACAAGCACTCCTAACTACCATAAGAGATGTGTAATCATAATCATTTGATACCGTCCGGTTGGCGTATCATTCCCTAACAATAGTGGAGTTGGCCAAATCGGGTTTTCTAACCATCTTATTATGCAAACTGGCATTCCTTAGTATATCCTTAATTGGTAAAAAAGTTTGTTTGTGTAAAATCCTCTCTCAAAGTGTATTTGTAATTGATTAGAGTGAGAATGGACTATTGGACCGATGTCTTTTATTTGGAGCCATGTCTAAATACAAGAGATATGATAATTAGGGATTTAGAATGCAAGAATAGGGCTAATTGTGGGTTTAAGATGCAAAATTTTAGCAAAAGAATAGTTTTTGCCGGCTGACTAATCGATTAGCTAATCGTTAAATTAGCTACAGCCATGGATTAGTTCATGCTTGATTCCATAAATTTCACAAGTTTTCTCAATTTCTTCACATATAATCATTCTATGCTCATGTATAAACCATATGCAATCAATCCCACGCTAGCTTATATCAACAATATTGAGAGAATTTGACAAGTTAGGTTTTGGGTTTATATCTCAATTTTCGCCAAAGAGAGAGAGAGAGAGAGAGAGAGAGAGAGAGAGAGAGAGAGAGAGAGAGAGAGGAAGAGAGAGTACTGAGAGAGAAAGAAGAGGTTTGGGTCTGGGCTTTGGACTCATCGATTAGCCCTGCTAATTGATGAGTCGGTGGGGCTCATCAATGAGCCTCTAATTTTTCTTTTTTTTAATAAATGGGCTAGGCTAAAGCCCATTAGTTTGATAAAAAACTTTTAAGTGGGCCTCTGCGAGTGGGCCATGGAGAAAAAAGATTATTTTTGTTCATGGGCTAAGGAAAACAAACAGAAAATTTCTCTTTCTCTCTATCTCTTTCTTAAATAGTGTTGTTCATGAAGAACCAACACCTCCTCTTCTTCGATTTTAGAGAATTCTAAATATGATTTTAAGCGTTGATGGTGATCTTGAAAATATTACCATTTTAGGATTTTCTCTCAATAGCCCCATGAGAAAAACTTATTTAACAATATCGGGCTCGTCCATTATGATCTCAAATTTACGGGAAAAAGATGAAGTTTTGAGTAGTAGAGTACAACTTTTATCACGGTGTAAAATTCTTCCATATTATTGAGTTATCGTGAAAAATCTTGGTTTTCTCTTCAGAAATTTTGAGTTCATATATGCATCATTTGAAATTTCTTCTAACTCATTTATTTGGAGCATTCTTATTTTCTGTCGAGTCTAAATCAAAGTTGAGTTGTTTGATTACCCATATTGCTCGGTGTTCTAGTTCAACCAATGTTACGCGTAGCCAGGCTGACTAGGGCCGGAAAGCCTAGGCCTAGCTTAGTAGGCTTATTTAGGCTACTTCTTACGCTTGCCTATTTTCTAATTTATTTAATTATAATAATTCACAAAAATATGTATTAACTATTAAGTTCATATCAAATTGTAAAAACATAAATAATAATCTTAGATCCATAATCAACCATGCATAAATACTAAATAACTAAAATAGTAACCAAATGTTAAGAAACATAACCATGTCCAACATAATCAGTTAATCACATTGAAAAATAAAACGTTGAAAAAAAGATGAAAATAGGTTAAGAGTTAGTAATGGGCTCGGGTTTGGGTTATGAGTTCGGCTGGCCGGGTTAGTTTAAAATTAGATTTTTTGGTAAAAAGCTAGCGGGGTTTAATGAGCCTAGGCAGCGCTAGGCTTAGCGGCGCTTAGCGGAGCGCTTCAGATCGGGCTTCGCCAGGCCAAATCTAGGCGGCCAAGCTCGCTCTTGTTAAGCTGACGCTTTAGGCGCCCGCTTAGGCCGCTTTTACAACACCGAAGTTCAACTGTAAATGACACGCCATTTTGAAAACAAGCCTGTATAGTGATATGTCCAAGTTGATTTTGGAAGTTGTTTGATAGGTCCATAAAGCATCACATAATTTAACAGACCAATCTTTTCTATTCTGATTAACGGTTTTTTTAAAGATTTTTTTGATCTGTCTATTTGTGACCTTTAATTGAACACTGGTTTGCGGGCGATAAGAAGTTAACAATTTATGTGTGATTGAATATTTCCTCATCAAAGACTCAAAGGAATAGTTACAAAAATGTGTACTGTTATCACTAATGATTGCTCGGGGCACTCCAAATCGGGAAAAGATATATTTCTTCAGAAACTTGATAACTATCTTGGTGTCATTGGTTTTACAAGCTATCATTTCAGCCCATTTAGACATGTATTCCACAACCACTACAATGTACAAATTTTTAAAAGAGTTTGGAAATGATCCCGTGAAATCTATACCCCACAGATCAAAAAGATCAACAGCTAGGATTGGTTGTAAGGGCATCATATTTCTTCTAATAAATTTTCCTAAAAGTTGACAATGGTTACAGGTTTTATAGAACTCATATGCATCTTTGAGCAGTTGGGCCAATATAACCCACATTGGAGGAGTTTCTGGTAGTTTTCTTGGGCCAAAGTGGCCTCCACAAGCTTGCTCATGGTAAAAGGAAAGAACACTCCTAGTCTCTTCATTCGGAATATACCTTTTGAAGGTTTGGTCATGACAATAGTTAAGCAGATAGGGGTCATCTCGGTAGAAATATTTTACCCGGAGAGAGAGAGATGGATCTATCTATTTAGACCAATGTGAAGGGATCGTTGCGTGACCAAGTAGTTCACAATAGCTGCAAATGGTGATTGAACTTGTAGGAGTTGTTCATTTGGCAAATAATCATTGATTGGAACGTTTGGTGTTGGTGCATTAGGAAGCCTAGATAAATGATCTTCTATTGGGTTATCTACTCCTCTCCTATCAAGAGTTTGACCTTTAAGATTAGAAACATGCTATGTTTTCAAGGCTATGAAAGCAACGGAAAAAATAAACTCCCCACCTTAATCAAAACATCCTCTATCTCTCCCTTAGGCATTTTCATGGATCTATCAGCTAACTGGAGGATATATCTGGTTGATTTTAATTCACCTACCCCTAGTCATTGATAGACTTAATAAGAAAGAAGATTCACACCAGTTCCTAAATCTAGAAGTGCGTTATCTATAGAGGTATTTCCTTGACACATGAAATATTAGGACAGGTGTCCTTATATTTCAAAGCATGGTTTTGAAAACATGCCACTGATGTTAGTAGCTAAAAAGACTTGCTTGAGAATATTGGTGGCTCTTTTCCTAGTGCATAAATCCTTAAAAATTTTCGCATAAGAGGGGATTTGTTCGATTGCATCTAAGAGAGAATGTTGACTTTGGCCTGTTTGAAAGTTTCTAGAATTTCTCCACTTGAGGAGTGTAGGCATCAAAAATTGCTGAAGAACCTCAAATATGACTAAATTATGAGAAGATCGAAGGACAACGTCGTCAAAATCTCAAGAAGTCAACACATGGGAAGTTTGTGTCTCTCGCCATAGTGCGACACTTGTTGTCTCGCTACAAGCGAGACACTTGTTGTCTCGCTACAAGCGAGACACTTGTTGTCTCGCTACAAGCGAGACACTTGTTGTCTCGCTACAAGCGAGACACTTGTTGTCTCGCTACAAGCGAGACACTTGATGTGTCTCGCTATAAAGTAGGCACTTATTTGTGCCGCCAGCTGGCACACCCGTAATATTGGAAATGAGCTCTTGAAGGGTCTAAATCAATGCCGGGGACTAATTGACTTTATCAATGCAAAGAGGCGTTCGGCTACTTCAATGGGCGGTTATCGCTAAAATCGCCCACTAAGTGATTTTAGGAGCATTTATCGTGCCTAAAAGCGAGGAAATCGTTACAACAGTGGAGATCCGACGCGCTTTCGCTAGTTAGCGAGGCAGCCATACCGCCACCAACAGGTAGTTTACACCGCCGCTAGCGTAGGCAGCGTAGGTGGCGCTCTGGAGCCGCCAAGCAACCAAAATATGGGGCACTTATGACACTTGTGTTTCTTCAGAGGGCACGTTTCCCAAAGTCTATAAATACCCCCCTACATCCACTTGGGCAGTGGGGAGATTATTTTCTAGAGGGAGGAGTCCTTTGATGAATCTTGAAGATCCAAGAGTGAACTCCTCATCAAATCAAGAGCGTTCTTGAAGCTTTCTTGGGAGATTCCTCGAGATTAAGCTTTGCCTTAATTCTTGGGAAGAGTAGATATCTTACCTTGCTAAGATATTTACTTTAGTTCTTGTTTCCTTAGCGAAGCATTAACTCAACCCGTCGATTCGGCGATCGTTGCTCGGTGGTCCACGGATTACGCTGGCCCCCATGCAAAGTCCCACCTAAAATAGGAGATTAGCGTCTTACGTTGAGTTTGTGAGAGAGTTATTTGAATTTCTTTGTAGCGAGAATTAAAAGTGTAATTTTCTCAAGTTTTAAAACGACTTCTCAAACACCATGGCTAATTCACAGTGGAGCCAACGGCTCGGAGCCCGAGATCGTTGTTTGCAAATCTAACATCAAGCCGACCTCATGGTCGATGGGTTGGATTATATCTTCGACCAAGCCAAGTTTGAAGATTATCTCTGCTCGTCTTCATCAAGATCCTCTACCCTCAAATGCAAAAGGATCTTATCTCCAAGGAAAACTCAACGTGAAGACTTCCCCCCAATTGTTGTTGAGGCTCCACCTCTCAACATTGTTCGGCGTCCACAAAGTAGGCTCTGCGACACCAAAGTGCAACAACTCGACGAAGAGAGCTCGCCGAGACATAAAAGAAGGCCCATCGACTTGCAAAGGCTTTGGAATCAATGGATGGAGTATGCTATAACGCTGACTTGCAAATGAGAAGACGTCAAGCAATTGAGTTATCTCAACAGCAAGTCATCAACCCCTCTGCCAATGAGGAATGGGTTCTCGTCAAGAAGACCCGTTTGACGAAGAAGGAGCAGCTCAAAAGCGTTGTGCCGCGTCGTGCGTGCTATTATCATAAGGTGCAAATTGACATCATCTAAGGAGCTAAATCAAAGCCACAAAGTGTGGATTCCAAAATCCACGAGAATGGGCCCGACGCTAGAAGCGTACCGAGACAATAACACCGTTACGCCAACCGCAGATATTAAATCGCTAGCTAGGACAGTTCAAACCGTGCAGTTACGAGACAGTTTCAAACCGCTCGCGGTTAGATAGCTTCAAGCCGCTGCGTTAAGAAATCCTCCCACGACATCTTGCCTCGTCTGTTAAGCTCCGTTGCAATTCTAGTCATGCCATTGGTGAAGTCTGAGATTGACCCCAAATTGTCACATTGCCTTGGTCCTTTATATGTGAATCGAGGCAAAACACCAATGAAAGAACACTTGGGTCCGGTGATCAACACCCAAGAAGTTCCTCAGTCTGGGGGTCGTTCACAGTCTCTGAATGCTCAAAAGTGTCCCGCCGCCTTCAAGCAAATTGGGACGCATCAATATACCTGTTCGCACTGCATAAACGAAGAAACCAGAAGTCTCAGACTTTAAATCTCATTGCATCTCACCAGTATTCCTCGTGGGTCTGTAGAACCGCTAATATTCCATTCCTGCATGGGGGTGATTCTAAACGTGTGGCTCATTCGAAGTTGTATAATCTATGGTCCCAAAAGAAGACGCGTCTCTCGAAGGGAGATAGCGTTATACTTGGGGATGCGAGCACTTCTTCAGCCCAAAAAAGGATAATTGAAGTAATAAGTCCTCCTTGTATGTGTGAGAGGCTTACCAAGACAATACCCTCACGGAGACTTTCTCTGTGAGACACTTCAAAGCGGAGATCTGGTCAGAAATGATGAGTTCAGTGACCATCAACATGACTCGGCAAGGAAAAGGAGAAAATTGATTCCGATCCCGATTTCACTCCAGAAAGAAGGGTTGATGAAGAAATTTCTCGAAGAATGTCTCGACTACAGTTGCGAACTGGTAAACGCAGAGACTATAGAAGGATGCATGAGGGAGATTCATCTGAAGATGAGACCTCCGACGCTTGCTCAGCCCTGGCATCAGATGACACGATGTCAAGCGTGGGACAAGCTAGAGAAGCTTATACCATTACTCTTGAAACTCTGACTCAAATGTTGCAAGAAGCCTTGGCTAAGTAGAGAGAAGAGCTTAGGGCCGAGATGAAAATAGAAATGGAATTAGCCATGCAACAGATGAGGGAGTTGCAAAGCCAGAAAGCTCCACGCCCGAGCCCCGCTAAGGTGGATCCGGCACCGTCACACACGATATAGAAGATGATATGGAAGTGGATGAACACATCGCTGGCGATCAACCTCAGGAAAACTCAAGCTGGCTCAAAGTGGAGATGGCCTAATCCATCCCATCGAGTAATCCAAAGCAAGGGGAGGACGACGGCGAAAGAATGAAGGAGCTTGAAGGCAAGATCAATGCTCTAATGTCCGCAAGTGAAGTCAAGCCGCCATCCCGCGCCCATATCGTAGAGAGGATTCAACTCCCCACCCCAAATTCAATTTGATCAACTTCATATCATTTGGCGGAGAGGGTCACCTACACAACACTCGATTTACTTTAAATCACATTTGGGGGTGATCTCGGAAGCGAGCCTTTGATGGTTCGGTCATTCGTAGGTACCTCATACGCCTTCGATTGGTATCAAGACTCAAGGTCGGAGCATTAATCAATGACATGGAAAGCTTTTCTCATAATTTCTTCGATGATGACACGGAAGTTTCCATTGGAACTCTTCTAGATGAAAAGCAAAGAATGGGAGACAATTGACACTTTCGCTAAGCCGCAATAAAGCTATGAATTGCGAGGTCCACCATCAAGAGTTCATATTGAAGACTTGCCACAATAATCTTTCTATAGAATTGTTGGAAGTCATGGGGGTTGCACCACCAACCACTTGGAAGGAATTGAAACTCAGCGGTGAACAAGCCAACGCTTCTAAGGAAGAAAGTCGAAGAAGCAAAACGACGTACACTCGTTGGAAGTAAATTTTACCTCTAACAACAGAGAAAAGGCACCGGCGACTGCTGTTGACGTAAGTCGAACGTTGCAACGACGACCGCGCCAACAATCTCGAGAGCAGCAAAAAGCTCCTAAATCAGAATTACATGGGACGTACTCTTTCAGAGATGAAGAAGTTCCGATCATTTTCAAGCACCTCTTCGACAGCAACAAAATCAAGTTGCCACCTATTACAAATCAGGAGGAGGCTGACAAGACTTCGGACCCTAAATACTGTGCGTACCACAGGAGGATCCTCCATCCTACTAAGGATTGCTTAGCTCTCAAGGCCATCATCCAAGCCTTGGTCGAAGCCGGCGTCTTAACGCCAAAATAAGCCAAATGCTCCTCTTCCTCCGATGAGTATAAGAGGTTAAACTGCTTCTCCCCGCTCTGACAGGTATACGAGTATAAACTGATCCCTATACTCCAATAGGAATATGAGTATAAACTATTTTCTACAACTATTGGGCAGTTCCTCGAGAGTGTTACATCTAATATTCTTAAGAATAACCTGACCAATTAGATAAATGCAACCCAGTTTTGCAAAGAAAGTTGGGGGTGGATAATCCATGAATGAGAGGCCCACTTCCATATTGAGCGATCAAACCTTCCGACAGTTAGGATTGTCTCAAAACTCCTATCCTGGTCAAACATTCCTACAGTTAGGACCACGGCCAAAATCCCCTCTCGATTCCTTCCATGAATGAGAGGCCCACTTCCATATTGAGCGATCAAACCTTCCGACGCTTAGGATTGTCTCAAAACTCCTATCTGGTCAAACCTTCCTACAGTTAGGACCACGGCCAAAATCCCTCTCGATTCCTTCCATGAATGAGAGCCCACTTCCATATTGGCGATCAAACCTTCCACGCTTAGGATTGTCTCAAAAAAACTCCTATCTGGTCAAACCTTCCTACGGTTAGGACCGGCCAAAGTCCCCTCGATTCCTTCCATTAGCGAGAGGCCCACTTCCATATTGGCGATCAAACCTTCCGACAGCTTAGGATTGTCTCAAAAAAACTCCTATCTGGTCAAACCTTCCTACGGTTAGGACCACGGCCAAAATCCTCTCGATTCCTTCCATGAATGAGAGGCCCACTTCCATATTGGCGATCAAACCTTGGCGGTTAGGATTGTCTCAAAACTCCTATCTGGTCAAACCTTCCTACGGTTAGGACTACGGCCAAAATCCCTCTCGATTCCTTCCATGAATGAGAGGCCCACTTCCATATTGAGCGATCAAACCTTTTGGCGGTTAGGATTGTCTCAAAAAAACTCCTATCTGGTCAAACCTTCCTACGGTTAGGACCACGGCCAAAATCCCCTCGATTCTTTCCATGAGCGAGGCCCACTTCCATATTGGCGATCAAACCTTCCGACAGAGGATTGTCTCAAAAAAACTCCTATCTGGTCAAACCTTCCTACGCTAGGATCATTTTAAATTTTCACTCCCACTTGGTCAAAACTTGAATAGTTAGGGCCAAACCATGCCTTCGACACCTCAACTATGCCTTCATGCATAGGGATGTTATCTCTCGCCCCTTACCGTGAGATAAGTCTCCATCTAACACATGCCGCCGTAATCGCCTCGATAATTGATCAAGTCATTATTCAAGATCATAGTATAAAATCTAAGAGAATTCACTCTTTTAGCACAACGTAACATGTAGAATGGACTCAGATAATCTACATGCTCGCCCAACTCAAACGGTAGTTGGTAAAGGCTTGTCAAATCCGTTGATGGCTGAGGGTTTACCAAAAATCCTAACTTGAGACATCGGGTTCGTTCTTCTGCACGGGTTAAGCACTCTCCCACCGTGATTTTAATGCACTTTGTAACTCATTACGAGTACAAATGGTCGAAGGCCGAATAACACCGCCACAAGCTTGTATCGGCGGGGCGGTTATAATTACCCTACGAAGAAAAGACACAGTCGGCAACTTTGAGAATCAGCGATTATCCTCTGAGATTTGAGGCGTTATATTCAAAATAAATCGGTTCCATATTCCATATAGAAGCTTTCACGGAAATCGATGTTCGTAAAACCGACGACGCTTTTTCTCGAATGATTCTCAAGGCATTCAATCGCAACCCAAGTGGTGACCTTCAAGATGAAGATGAATAGTCCAAAATCGACCGACATTTCAATCCATTCAAATACAAATGCAGCGGTTATTGAACTTAGAATATGGTCACGACGCCGCTGAGCCGTGGTTCGAAAGTCAAACAAGATACGCACTCTTCTATAAAGTTCAGCGTTGAGCGGAAGCAAAGTATCTTATCCAAAGTATTCGAGACCCTCGACAAAATACAGGAGAGTGAAAACTTTGGAGGGTATCTGTAGGCATCAAAATTGCGAAGAACCTCAAATATGACTAAATTATGAGAAGATCGAAGGACAACGTCGTCAAAATCTCAAGAAGTCAACACATGGAAAGTTTGTGTCTGCGCCATAGTCGCGAGACACTTGTTTGTGTCTCGCCACAAGCTGGTGACATACCGCTTGTTCGCTACTAGCAGACACTTGTTTGTGCCTCGCCACGAGAGAGACATTTGATGTGTCTCGCTACTAGCGAGACACTTGTTTGTGTCTCGCCACAAGCGAGACATTTGATGTGTCTCGCTACTAGCGAACACTTGTTTGTGCTCTCGCCAAAGGCGCAGACATCCGTAATATTGGAAATGAGCTCTTGAAGGGTCTAAATCAATCTTTGGTGGGGACTAATTGACTTTATCAGCGCAAAGGCGTTCAGCTACTTCAATGGGCGGTTATCACGAAAATCGCCCACTAGGCGTGATTTTAGGAGCATTTAATCGTGCCTAAAAGCGAAACCGTTACAACGGTGGAGATCCGACCGCCTGCGCTAGTTAGCGACCCTCTTGCCACCGGTGAGGCAGCTATACCTCGCCGGTTAGCGAAGCTGACTGCGTGGCGATTCGAGCAGCTAACTAAAATATGGGGCACTTATGACACTTGTGTTTCTTGGAGACACGTTTCCCAAAGTCTATAAATACCCCTACATCCACTTGGGCAAGGGGAGATTATTTTCGGAGGAGGAGTCCTTTGGTGAATCTTGAAGATCCAAGAGTGAACTCCTCATCAAATCAAGAAGCGTTCTTGAAGCTTCCTTGGGAGATTCCTCGAGATTAAGCTTTGCCTTAATTCTTGGGAAGAGTAGATATCTTACCTTGCTAAGATATTTGCTTTAGTTCTTATTTCCTTAGCGAAGCATTAACTCAACCTCCGACCGACGACGATCGTTCTGGTGGTCCACTGATTACGCCGCCCCCAAGACAGTAAAGTCCCACCTAAAACGGAGATTAGCTCTTTCGCTCGAAGTTTCATGAGAGTTATTTGAATTTCTTTGTAACTGAGAATTAAAAGTGTAATTTTCTCAAGTTTTGCAATGGAAACGACTTTCGACCCAAACAAGGAGAGATTTTCCTAGGCCTGAGTCTATCTGCAGAAAAGGGAGCAATAAGCTTAAACCTATCTAGATTAGGCTCAGTTTCGGGTTTAGCTTCTTGGTCATTGGACGGGGGTGATTTATCAGAAGGAGAAAGAGTTTGTTCTGGTTCAGCATTTTGATTAGGCAAAGAGGAAGATGGAGTTTGATCAGGAGTCATTCTAACTTGATTATCTATCTGTTTCCCTAACCGCAATGTGTGAACTGCATTCACTTGAGCTGGGTGGTTTGAACTTGATTCAGTATCCTTAGGGTTTGCAATAGGTTGACTTGAAAATTTTTCTGTTTCTCTCTTTCACGCATGGCACTATCTAGTTGACCAAGCTGGATTTCTAACCTAGTTATGGCTTGCGTGTTGGAATTGAGTATTTGACCAGTTATTTACATGAAAAAATTCAGAGTGTTGGATGACTTGGTCAACATGTTGGTGGTCTATGTAGAAGCTTTGATCATGGCCTCTAAACCCTTTTCTAAGATACTAAAATATTTCTCGTGATCAGAACTCGGAGGAATAGGATTTATTGGTTGATGATGAGGAGACTGGTCTAGATATGATAGAGTGGATTGTTAAAACTTGTTTGGTGTGTTGAATAAAACTGTGTTTTCTCTAAGAAATTGTGAGGTTGAAGTAGGAGTGAAATTTTGATTTCTGAAGAAATTTTCATGGTTCCATGCAAAATTTGGATGATTTCTCTAACCCGGGTTGTAAATTGGAGAAAATAGATCATTTCTGGGATGCTAAAATGCAATGTTCATCTGCTCAAAAGAGGACATTCATCTGAAACATGGCCTGGAGATTGACAGTTATGGCATCCTAGGGAAGAAACTTGGTTGATTTGAGCTGGGACTCGTTCTTTGATTACAAGGGCTTCTAACCTAAGCAAGATTCTAATCATCTTTGCTTCAGAGGCTATGTTTGACTCTAGGGAAAGACCATTGGATTTGGTTGGAGAAACTGATGAAACTCTTTTATCACAGTATTCCCACCGCATGGTTTTCTCAGATGGATTTTTAAAAAATTGACAGGCTTCATTTGTGTTTTTCTTCATGAAATCCCATTGGCACATAGATCTAAGAACATCTTTGAAGAATAATCCAATCATTCATAGATGATTTGGCATAATCCCTACTTTTCTAGACCATGATAAGGACATTAGATGAGAAGATCCTTAAACCTATCAAAATACTTTCAGAATGGCTCCTCTGGAATTATTTTGCAAGACTGGATACTATTTCTAAGCTTTACCGTTTTGTGGATTGGAAAGAATTTTTTTAGGAAAATGGTAATAAATTCATCCCAAGTTGAGATAGAATTTATGGGTAAGCTATACAATCACTTCTTGGCTCTATTTTTAAGAGCAAATGAGATAAATCTGAGCTTAATTGTATCCTCGGATAACTCTCTAATCTTAATCATGAGACACACTTCATCAAACTTCGGATATAAAATGTATGCTTCTTGATTCATTTCCTAAGAACTTTGAAAGTATGTTGATAAAGTAGGTCTAAGCTCAAAATTAGCTCCATTAACATCGAGAAAGCCTAATGCAAGATGAGATTGTATTCTTAGTGGGATAACACATATCTTAAAGAGCGGGTGGATTTGGATTTGCCATTTTTAAGTTTTAAAAATTAGTTTAACGGATTAAGTGATTGTTATTATCCTAATCTAAACTTGCATACACCAAAATAAATTCTCTTTGGATTTTTATAACTAAAATGAAAATTAAGTGTTTTGGCTCTTTTAATATTGCAATTAAAGCTGATCACAATAAAAAGAATACAATGAAACTAAGAAAAAATTTATATTTCCTGGGGTTCTTTTCTGTGTGCCGGTGGAGAGGCGATCTTGTACTCCATTGACGCACCGACTAAGACAATGGGTCTTTTGCTGTTGATGAGGATTAAATTGCTTGGAAGCTAGCTCTCTTAGCAATATTCTCAATAAGATCGCATGGCGGTGGGTTTTGGTTATGGCTTTTTAGACCTATTTCCGAAACCTTATAGAATGGATGATCTCCTCCCCTTTTATAGGCTAAGAGAGAGAGAAAGAGAGTTAATGACCCCCTTAATTGTGGATTAAGTGGCCATAAAAGTAGGAGATAGTTGGGGGGGGTTAATTCCCCTGAAAAGAGCTCTGAAATGGCTATTAGGCGGACTTCGTAGACTTGGTGAAGTTTGCTAAAGACGCTAAGGTCGCCATGAAAAGGGCGAGGGTCGCTTCAAATGTGGGCGCGCCTTCTTTGAAAGTGGATGACTTGGTCCACTTAAACTGACGTGGGCGGAGTTCATTAGCGCAGCTTCTATGAGTTTGAATTTGAAATTGACTCTATGCTTGGCCGACTAATGGCGCCTTCGACTTCGATGCGAGTCGACTCATGTTTGATTTGGTCGAGTCGAGTCGACTTGGATCGTCCGGGCGAAGCTTCGCTCGTGAGTTTGAATTTGACATGCATTGACTCATGCTTGGCCGACTAATGGCGCCTTCGACTTGGTGCGAGGAGTGTTGTGGGGTCGACTTCGTGTCGACTTGGCCGAGCCGAGTCAACATGGATTGTTACAGGTTCGCTTCATCATCGCCTCGCTATAGCTTGTGGGCTTGATTTTGGGCCCATTGAAATATTTAGCCCATGAAGTTCACTTTTGGATCCAAGCTGATCATTGGCCTAAGTGAAAATACATTTTGACCGTCTACATTGAGAAAAAGAGCTAAGACAAACAAAAGTTAATAATTTTTTAAAAAACATTTTTTATATTTTTTAAGGAAAAACTAAGCGACCTAAAAGATTAGTAAGAGAAAAGAAGAAGGATAAAAGAAAAACCTAGCTAAAAATCAAGAGCAACCATTTGAAACAATCAACATTAATTCTAGGGTTAAGCTTCAACTCAATTAGACCAGACTTCTAACTAAAAACTCATTGAGTGAGATTGAACTTTACTTGGTCAGCTAACTAGGTAAGGATATTACTAGAGGGAAGTCAAAGACCAATTAAGTAACTCTTTCCTTGCGGAGCGCTTTACACAACTCCTAAACCTTGTCTTAGACACCAACAAATTCAAGTAAACTTAAACGATTCACTTAAGGATTTCTTATTCCTTAATGAGCTTGAGTCCTTAGGGGCTAACGTCTAATAGGTTTTAGAAGACTTGGGTATGTGTAGTGAGGAATTACTGATTTGTGGGCTAAGAAAAGAGTGATAAAATCTCTCACCTTATCTTGATTAGGAGATTTTTTTCCCTTAAGAGTATTTTCAAGTGAGTGTTAAAATCAAAATTCTCAAATCACTTTAGTGAATTCCTACTAACTATATGCAATGCAACCCTAAGAATTAAAAGCAACTATATAAGGATGCAAAAGAAAATATTTTTAAATTAGAGTCAACAATCAAACAAATGTGAGAAAGAGAGTTCTTATTTGAATTTATTATCTTGTTAGTAGTTGTTTAAGTCGGTGAATTTTATTAGGGTAGACAAAAGAAAATATTTTTATATTAGTTCCTCTCTAATGTGAAAAGCCTAACTAGAGGGTGGAATTGAAAATACTAGAAAGAGGACTCACCTTTTCAAGCAAATCTTCTTTTCAATCTTCAATCTTCAATCTTCAATCTTCAATCTTCTTCTTTTAGTTTAATGATTCACAATGAAACACACAAATTAAAGAACTAAAATAGAAACAAATCCTAATTAAAAGCATCTTCCAAAGAATGGTGTCAAAACTTGATTAGCATAAAACATGTAAGTTGCAAGACTATAACAATCAAGTATAGTATTTAAGATATCAAATCCACAAGGAAGGTGTGTGTTTAGAAATGCTAAATTTGCTCCTAGAAAGTGTGGATAAAAATAGGGAGAGTGAAAGTATAAAATGTAGAGATTTGTTACAAAAATAAAACTAAAACAAGAGGGAAGAAAAGAGAGAAGGAGGAAACAAATAAAAGAAAAACAAAGAGGAAGCTAAGAAAATAAAAGAAATGAAAATAAGAAAAGAGAAGAAAGTTGGGAGAAGGGAAAATCAAAAATAAAATCAAGAATAGGAAAATCAAGAGGAAGAGAAAATCAAATCAAGAAAGATTGCAGAAAAATAGAGAGAAGTTAGGAATCTAGGATTGAATCCATTAGTTAACTTCAATTGGTTTATGAACTACTCTTTTTATTATATTTTACTTTAAATTTACTAAGCATAGATTATCAAATCACTTAAAGAAAGCATAATCTATCAAATTATTATCCAAACAAAATTCTTATTTTATGAAAAGAACAAGCAACTAGATAATAATCCTAGAAATAAATAAGCATAACCTATCAAACCACTCAAGATAAGCATAGATTATCAAACTATTTTTCTACCAATTAGTTCTCTAGTTGGTTATCCTAAGCATGATCATTTTAAGCATAAAGAGAGCAATTCATAAACCATAAAAGAAATTACACTAGTTTCATACAATCCTATATTTCCTCACGAGAACAGTTACACATTTTACTAAATAAAAATAAGAAAATAAAATCTATACTAGTAAGTATAAAAGACAAGAGGTAAATCTAAACTACAAACAATAAAATAAAAGAAATAGAAAATCAAAATATAAAAGAGCAAGAAAATAAATCTATTCTATAAAGCATGAAGAAAAATTATATTACAAGCATGAAATAAATCTAATCTACCAAACATGAAATAAATACAAAACAATAAAATCCTAAAATATGTAATGCTAAAATAAGAAAATAAAAAAAAAAAATAAAACTTACATTGTAAGGGGTTGGCCCATTGAAGACAAATCTTCATCTTCATTATCAAAGAAGAAGAAAAGAAAATTAAAAGGAGAGAAATTTTTTATTTATTGCAAACAAGAAGTTTACAATTTTGGAAGGTTTTCTCAATTAAGAGTAATCATTCTCTTCAAAATGAAGTTTTTTTTGTTTTTAATTTTTTACACCCAAACCCCTCACTCTTTACCCCTAGATATAGCCTACTGCAATCAACAAGAGTCCTTGGACTATTCTTGAGCTTCAAGAAAATTAAAATCAACCATTGATTGAATTACATTTACAATCTAATCGATGGGCTCATCGATGAGTTTATCGATTAGTTTGTAACAGAATTGTAACAAACTTTATTGACTTTGTTGACTCCACCTTCATGGGGTTTCTTGGCTTGATTTTGGGCTTAAATAAAAGGTTGAAAATTGTGGGAATTTGGTTCTTTTGGGCTCTTATTCATTAATTTTTCATTGCCTGCAAATTAAGATAAAAATCCATTATTAGGAGATATATTTATTCAAATAAAATTGATAATGATGATATAAAAGTGTATCACCAAACCCCCTTGCTAGAACACAAGTCTTAAGTGCTGGTCGGACACTCGGGAGATCACGGCTCGACCAGGCTGAGCACTACATGTCACGGGTGGGCTGCTATGTGGCTTACGGAAAGGAGGAGGATTAGAACGGAACTATTTTGATGGTATGTTTTGAGCTCATTTGAGCCTATAGATAGAGGACATGTGGTAGGTCAGGAATGTCGATGGGGCAGTTAAAGGTAGAGCTTTCGAGAATTGTGATGATCACAACGGTCTGCAATTAACCTTAAAAAAGTGAAAGCATAAACATACTCACAACTAAGTGGGGATGTATCTGACCTCCCACTTGCACAGTTACTATGCTTGTTGTCTGACTAGTGGATGGAAGCTCGTTCATGTTAGATTTAAATCTAATTAAATCTATTTATGGGCACATATGTTAAATTAATGTGTAGTGCTATACTTAAGGCTAACCCATTAAAGTGATCAATCAATTGGGTTAATGGGTATTTAATTAAATCATGGTCTAAACGTGTAGATACCAGGTTGTAATTATAATTTGATGAGGGGCCAAATTGTAAAAGTACAACACCTATATATATGGGGTTATGGTTCCTAATCTAGGGTGACGTTCTCTAATTCTCTTCACCCCATCTAGAGAGAAATTTAGCTGTAAAGAGACCCTCAAGATTAGAAGATCTCAAACCCTAATTCAGATCTTCATGGATTTAGGTACGCTTCCGATTTTTTGTTCTTGTTAATCTCTTGGAATTAATCATGGTTATAAAGTCCAACAATTGGTATCAGAGCCAACCGTGATTAGCTCTTAGAGATTTAAGTATGAATCAAAGAACTAAGATTTATTTTTGGTTCTGTTGCACGTATGAACAGTGCACGAAATTTTTTGTTAAATTTCTGGCACTGTAGCGTGCATGTTATGCTCGTTCATGATTCATCCTCTGGTTTGGGTTTGATTTTTCTCTGGTTTTTGGTTGATCTGGATCAAATACTTGATCGAGATTCGATCAAATTTTAGTCTTTTGGCCGAAGTCGACCGCCGTGCTCCTCGCCGGCAATGACATGCTGGCGGCCCCGCTGTCAAATGAAGACAACGACGGCTGCATCAGGAAACCCTAGGGTTCTAAACCCTAGGGTGCAGGAGGCTAAGCGGCGGCGGTGGCCATTAAAAAAAACGAAACCCTAAAGAGGTGTTCGTGCAGGAGCCTAAGCGGCGGTTCAGAACTAAACCCTAAAGATCATGCGGAAAATTGGGGCACGAAGTGCTTACCAACTCAGGCGAGCTCCGTACTCGAATCAGGCGAGCCTCATGCCCAACTCAGGCGAGCTCCGCACTCGATTTCAGGCGAACTTGAGCATCGATCAGGCGAGCTTCCTCGCGCTGATCGGCAGTATCGATCGAGGTGCAGGCGAACTTCGTCGGCTATGTCGGCGAGCGAGCTTCATCGGCAAGCAATCGAGCGAGCCAGTGGCAAGTTTGCGGCGAACTCAAGCCCTAATTCAGCGAGCTCAAGCCCTAATTCAGGCGAGCTCAAGCCTCAAGTCGAGAAGCTTACCGAATCGAGCGAGCCGAGCGCTCAACTCAGGCGAGCTTGATGGCTCAAGTCAGGCGAGCTCGTGCCTGATTTTAGGCGAGCTCGAGTCTCGACTCAGGCGAGCCCCGTGCTCGTGACTCAGGCGAGCTTCGAAAATCCCTCAGGCGAGCTTGTTTTGTTCGTTGAGTTGAGCTAGGGCACGAATGATTTATGGGCCTAACAAACTCATTTATGGGCCTGAGATTAAGTTATGGATTATTTGATTTTTAATCAAATATATCTTTAACTTGTAAGGCCTTTAAGTTAAAAAACTTGTTTTGTTAGGTCATTTGGAATTTAAAGTTAAAATTGTTTAATTTGAACTATATGGGTAGTTAATCAATTATTTAATTCAAATATTATGACACTAAAGTATTAAGTTTGTCTCTCATTCCAAATGATTAATTGAAACAAGATGTTGCCAAAGTAACCTCTCTTGTGTAGATTATTAGCAAGAACCCATCATATGACCTTCTATATAAAGTCTATAATTGGGAATCATAGTAAAATCTTGATGCTCGCCGACAATCGACTCCCTTTCTTTTATGTCTTCTGCGATATCCCATGCAAGACATAGTCGATGATCGGAACCGCCTCGCTTCAAGTGACCTAGGCTCGCCTTCGACCGCTTGGATCTGTAATGCATATTTTGGCCGAAATAGTTGCCGACTAGACACAATAACCCGCTGAGTAGCATTCTCAGCAGGCTAGCGTGAGCGCAAGAGACGCCAACAAGATCTGCACAAGGTTCCGCAGCGTAAGTTTCAAGGAGTCGCCTAAAGTTATGGTCTGCCGCGATGATGAGGATAAGGCCCTCGGCCCGACTCGTACTTCCTCTTAGTTGTTTTACGATTAGCCT
>WHSE01000316.1:0-27227 GCA_012295165.1 Asparagus setaceus
AACGACCTGCTTAACTATCGGGCCAGAATCTCCATACGCCGAGATATTCGACCCTCGCCTTGGTAAGTCCGATAAGTAGCGCGCTGTATTCGCTACGCTATTGGAACAGGTTCGTGAGTGAATAAGCACGGGCATGACATGATTCCTGAAATCAAGACAACTCCGACTCCAAATGAGATTTTAGAACGCCCGGGTACTTGCCACATTAGTGGCCCGAGAAGCCCACAAAATACAATCGCCATATTTGTTGGTGCGATGTAGTGTTGACTTTGAACTTCATCCGAGATCATCATATAGCTTCACCAAGGCCCTCTGTCGGGTCGTACCAAGAGATCGCAAATCGCTTGTCCTTTGACCGACTTTTGTTGTTTGAAGTGCAAGTCATTGGGACAAGAGCAAAGCCCATTTCGCCAAACGCCAACTCATTGAGGCCACCGGTCATAAATATCCGACCGGATTTACGCAGAGATAACATAAATCGCTCGTCCGACTAAATAGTGTCGCATTTTCTCAATCGCGAACACTAATGCAAGGCACCGCCGACCATTGGATATCGAGACTCGACCGACCAATGTTCGCTCGTGTATACATCGCTCGCTCGCGGACCGCCACGCCTTTGGCCGAAGTAAAGCGCTTAACGAGTGATCCGCTGCTTGACGTAGATCAAAACGGTTTTCCGATCGCGTGCAACAAGAACAGAGGTTTAGCGAGATACGATTTGATCTCTTCAAACGCCGAATGCCGCCCCAAATAAACGACACACCCTTCTTGTTCAACTTGGAGAACGGTTGGCACTTCCTGATAGGTTCGATATGAACCGCCGGATGTACGCCAATCGCCCTTGTAACCCCCGAAGTTCTCTCGATTTCTGAGGTTGCAACTCTTGAATTCCTTCACTTTGTCGATCGACGTGGATTCCTTTGTCGGTGACGACGGCCGAGGAACTTGCCACCGACATCCCAAGGAAGGATTTGGCAGGTTCATCTTTAGTCGATGAGTTCGCATGAGCTCAATACCGCTCTAAGATCTTTGATGTGATCTCCTTTGTCACGCTTTTACGACTAAGTCGCCGACGAGCATTCGACCGCTTTCCGGAGATGATCTTGGAAAATCTCCGCCATTGCTCGCCGGTATGTTGCACCGGCGTTTAAGCCAACGGCATGACCGTAGCAAAATATACCGATGGCTGCTCAACTGTGTTTACACCATGGTGCATCTTGATTTGATTATACCCCGAAACCATCCATGAACGACATTCTTCAAATCCACACGACACGATTATGACATCGGTGATTGGAAGAGGGAAGTCGCCTTTGGGCAAGCAGCCGCTCAGATCTCAGAGTCGCATACGCATCCTCGACGAACCATTCTTCTTCATGACCGACTATATTCGCCACCCAACCGATGTTGAATTTCCTCGATGAACTCGATTCTATGAGTTTCTTCACTTCACGACGCATTGCCCGAAGATTTGTGGATCTAAACCGCCTTTGTGGTTGCTTGACAGTTTGACATCCACTTTGATGTTGAGGCGATGTGTCGCTACATTAGGGTCGAAGTCCCCGCATGTCCTCATAACTCCAAGCTTAATACATCGATACTCCCCGATTAGGGCGATCAACTTTTCTTTCTCTTCCGAGGGAAGAGTATTGCTGATGTTTATGAGCTTAGGATGCTCCTCATCACCCATATTAACTCGACTACCTCGCCCTAGTGGGGTTCTTTGTTCAATCTATCCCCAAACTCTCTCGAGTTGATGGATCCATGGGTCTTCCCATGTTGGCATATCTTCATCACCTCAATAGTAGCGTGATCGATCGTAGCCATATTTGACATCAAAGCCTTGAAAGCTCCGAGGCCGGTGTCGTAATCCCAAGTCAAGAATCGACTAATGTCCGCCTCTCATCGTGGATTATCATCAATTAGCCATGAGCATTCATCTTCTCGAGGATTCAGATCCCAATCCCTTCTAAATGCATAGTAGTTATCCGCTTCCCTTTGGGACATATGCCGCTTAGGAGGGACTCGAGGACCCGCCCAAACATAGACCTTCTCCTTGTGTCAAGTCGCACTTCCCTTCATGATACCTGTCTCCGACTATATCTGAATGTGTTGAGGATAGGCCCGTTGTCATCTTCATCTTCTTCTAAGAAATGATTCGCTGGAACCGTGATCTCCTTTTCCGTAAACCAAGTCTTTTTCACTACTTGATCTTCGGATGACGAAGTGTTGTCCCAAAGGAGTCTGGAATTGCTTTTGTAAAGCAAGAAGACCGAAGTTGGTAAGTGCAACTCGATCGCTGTATAAACATCATTCAAAGACAAAGGGTACTCTAAATCGCTATTTATTGATTCATCGGCAATTTGCCAATTACAATGTTCATCCGACGATTCTTCATCGCCAAGATTGATTACAAGGTACAATGTCATTTAAAACAAAACCACCACTATAATCAAGCCCTGCCGGTATCGGCTTCTTCACATTTGTCGAGTGCCTTGGTAGATGATTGATTTGGACTCATTCCGTAGAGGAGAGAATCGGTAAAATAATTCTCCACCCCTTAAGCGGTTGTTTGTCGCGACCACCGTCTTGACCTCATTATTAGTGTCTACATATTTGAGACGCGATGAAGAGTAGATGGGACTATAGCGTTCCAGTGGATCCAAAGTCGACCCAACAATAAGTTATAGGAAGTCTGCGTCAATCACATAGCGGTGACTTGGACTTTAAATCCCCATTTGGCACTTTATCAGGATCTTACCAAGCGGCGAGACCGCGGTGTTAAACCCATAGATCATTGTGCTGTTGATGCCACTTCTGGCGGGGATTCAAGGTGATACATGGGAGGGGCATAATGCTCCCAGCGGAACCGGATCGACTTGGATCGGTTAACTTCACTAGGCAATAGGTGAAATATAGCGGCCCGATCGTGCTTGGAATCTCGATGCATATCCTCCTTTGTAAAAGTAATGCGGGGAAGTGCTTGGTTGCCAAGTTGCATTGTTGTGCGAATTCTTAGGGTCGGCTTGATCGAGTGAGAAACACCTCGAGTCGACGAGCTTCTTCTGAGAGCTTCGGGTTTCCTTTGACAATCGAACCTTCGTAGAGAGTTATTACGTAGGGATGTTCCAGGCCATGGCGTCGGCGGTATGGAGAGCCCGATGTTCCCGGTCTATCCCTCTGTCAGGCGATTGAATCGGGACTGCCGGGAGTTGAGCTTCTGGACTGAGGCATTTCTCCTTTGCTTGGTGCTTTTCTTTCTACTGCGAGTGAGAGGAGTCGTGGTCACCCCGGCTCGATAGTGTCTTGGCGTTTGGATTTGGAGTGTGCGGATACTTGTAGGAGTATTCTTGTCCACTCCTAGTAGCCTTCCGCTCTTCTTAGGAAGTTGGAAGGTGGATACTTTTTCATCATCCTTCTCGGAATTCTTTGAAGCGGCATGGCATAGCTTGCCTTTTCCCTTGGACTTCTTTATGGCCAAGGATGTAGTCCTTGATCGTCTTCCGACAAGTCGGGTGGACCCAAAGGATTTCTCCGTTTCTTTGTAGGTAATGCTGATGCGAGGCCCTTCTTCGTTGCCGTGAGGATCTTCATTCACCATCTTCATTCCTACCTTCACAGCTGGCGTTGGAACCAATCGAAGGAACGATCAAAGCTTATAGAGGCGCATTTGCTCCCACCTTCTTCTCTTTAGAGGTTTTGGAGTAATGACTCACGACATCGATCAAGGCCTGAATCTTATCCTTGAGATGGTAGCGGTTTGTAGGATGATGTACATACAGTGGTAGAGTGCCAAGTGCATGTGTTGTTTGCCTCCTCTTGGTTTACAATTGGGGGCAAGCTGGATTTGTTGTTTTCGAAGGTATTTGAAGATGCGGAACTTCCTGTCCTTGAGCAGTAAGTCTTGAAACCTCGAACGGATGGTTTCGATTACGAGTTTGTTGGCCATTGAAGTTGCGATTCTTTGTAGTGCTTGTTGTTGCGGCTGCATGTTGTGGTTGCGATTCGAGCGTTTGATTAAGCGTCTGGACTTTCGGCTTTTTTTTCCACGGGGGACAAAGTTACGCTTGCATCCACCATAGGTGACCTCTCTGCTTTCTTCCTCCTCGGGAATCACTTTCGGCTTGCTCTCCGCGTATCCTTAAATCTTTCGAGGTCTGGACGGTGCGGTTCCATTGCTTCCATCGATGACAGGTTGCTATGACAAGTTTGGAGAATGAACTTCTCGTTATCGGATCTCGGCAATTCCCTTATTCCCTGAACCTCTTGGCGAGTTATCCACTGTTTCCCGTCTTTACGTTTCTCGTCCAACAAAGAACCGATGGATACCTGGGTGTCATCGTCGAAGAAATTGGTGAGAAACATAGCCTCCATATCATCCCGGCTATTAGCTCCACGGTTTGAGGCGGTACCAATGGCTGACTCCACGAAGGGTGCCAGCGAATGACCGAACCATCAAGGGCTGGTTGCGGAGATAACACCTAGATGAGACTTGAAGTAGATCAAGTCTTTGGTGGCGATCCTTCCCGTCAAAGCGGTGTAAAGTTGATGAGGTTGAATTTTTGGGATCTGAGTTGATTCCCTCCCTTGGGTAAGGACATGGTATACGTCTTCTTTACCTCTTGGCGAAATCAAAGTATTGATTTTGCTCTCGAGGTCTTTTTTCTCATTTTTCCCTACGTCTCCGTTCGGGTAAACTTGGGGAGGAATGGCGGTGTTATCGCTAGCGTTTTCGGCGACGCTACGATCACCTACGTTTTGGCCTCCTTCCCTGTCCGGGTATTAAGCTATCACATTAAGTTGACATTATTGCGGCGACTTGGCTCGCCTTGGCGGTTCATTATCGCTGGATCATTGGTCATGCATTGCTCTCATCTGCTGCATGGCGGTTCCATTCAAGCTTAAAGTTGTCCTTTTGCTTGGTTAGGGCCTCTTCAAGCATTTGGGACACTTGTTCAGCGATCATGAGCAGCGAGGTTGTCCTATCTTTGGGAATTGTATTATCGAAGCCATTGCGGGCGACATCCGACACTTCATCATCGGGGTAATCCATGCATTTCGCGATAGTGGGTCGTCTAACGGTCCGGATGCCAATCGGAGTCGATCGTTGCGATGCCGGGAGCGGCGCGTGGCGGCGTCCCTCTGGTCATATTGATGGTAACACTTTCGGCAATTCATGCATGCGAGCCCATCTTTCTTCACGAGGCGTCTTGACTTGAGTTGGGCATTCGTCTGAGCCTATCAAAGACCGGCCTTTCGAGTCGTTCGGCGCGTTGCACTCGATAACCTTGCCTTGATCGGTTTGAGCACAAGCAAGGCATGTTTGATTAGGGGCATTCCTCTTCGGGATTGCGTACCCCGACCGCGATAGTACAACTTCGTCGGCATGAATACTGGGAACAACCTATCGTGTGTTAGCGACTTCACCGAATATAACGTTGTCATCGTCGGATGAAGCGTCTCGCCGAGAACAAATAGGCCTTTCATAAGTCACCGCGCGGCGTGCGCCTTGGTGTGAATCCTCAACGGGCTCTGGACCTCGATTTGAAGCCGGTGCGGGCGGCGGAGTTTCTTCTTGTCTTTGTGGAGTGCGACTCCCGTGTCGAGTGACGTGTTGATTCCTTTAAGCGGACCGGCGATCCTTAATGGCAAGTGGTCGGCGGAGGTTTGGTGCGGAACCGGAGTAACCGGCGTCGATGCCACTTTGTTGAAGTGCTCACAATTTGATTTGAGCACGGGGCGAGGATTGACCTCTGGCGAGCTGAGCTTGGATCTTTGGGTTCGTCGAAGTTGAAGCCTCGGCGGACTTGGGCTTCCAGCTAGGCGATGTCGGCGATTTACGGTCGCCTCCCTCTTCAACTTCGGGGCTTGTTGCAAAGCCCGTGCTTACTTGAGAGGCGGCTTGGCATCCGGATACGTTCTGTGGAGCGATTCCGTTTGGCTTCGGACCCGATCGTTCGTGGCGGCATAGGAATGCGGCTCACGATCTCGAACTTCAACCTCACGAGTCAACGGATCTTAGATCCGCCTCATAGCGGACCCCATCCATTCTTTTGCACAGGCTAATTGTTTCGCGGTGGCGTCGTCTCGGCGGGCTCTCTTGGAGAGTCCGCGGCGCCATTGGCGGAATCGATCCTGGCGGGGGTTCTTAAGGTTTGGCCATTGTTAGGGCGGGGAACCACCGTTGTCTGCAGTCTTGGCGGTGGTGGTGGATTATCGCCTCGCGCCGAGGCGTCGGGTCTTCCTGCGGCGGAGACCATCTTGGACTGGGGCGGATCGGACAAGGAGGAGAGGTATTCTTCATACTTCTTACGGTGGTCGGACTTCGACCTCCTCGATGGCCGGGATCGGGATCAGCGGTTCGCGACCGCGGCGGCTTCTTTCTTTGGCGTTGGCTCTACCTGTGGTCGCCCGGCTTGTTGGCGGGAAAGTTGGTTTGTTATTCATTGCTCGTTTGAACTTGTTTACGAAACCGTTGGCCTACAACAAAATTTCAAACAAAAGCTGCCTTTATTTTAGGCGTACAATGAAAGCGAAAATTACAACTTTCTTCCTTTGTGAACAAACACGAGGAGCTCTATTTTACGGGATCACGCTTGCGTGGGTTCTTTACTTTTGTCTGGGGACTTTTGTTCGTCAGTTGACCATAATTAGATCTGGGTGTAAACCGGGTTACGGAACTCTGAGCGTAGGGGGCTCGTTTCACGAAGGAAGCGGCGCTGAGGATCACACTCACGAAGGAGAGGATCGCTGCGGGGATCACACTCACGAAGGAGAGGATCGCCGAGCGGGTGAGATCTACAAGGAGAAATCGGCGCTATCCACGAGGTTAAGGCGAAGCTTAACCTAGAGGGTATCTGTAGTTCGACCGAGTTTGCTTATCTTCCGCCTATAGATCGGCGTCGGTGGACTTGAGCTTCGCCGGTGCTTTCCGGAACCGTCGTCGTAGATCTCGCGAGGGCTCTTCGAAGTCCGCCATAATCCAAAAAATCCCGCTTCAATGAGCAAGACCCCCTATTTATACAAAACAAAGGGAGTGCTTGTAGCGACTGACGGTGGCTCGGCCCGCCCGGTAGACCACCTCGGCAAGATGGTAGGGTGGCTCGACCATGGTGGTAGAGCCACCTCGACCACTGGTAGGCACCTCGACCACTTGGTAGGGTGGCTCCGACCAAAGTGGCGAGCCTCCTCGACCCTTGGCAGGGCACCTCGACCAAGTTGGTAGGGTGGCACAGCCAAAGTGGTAGAAACCACCTTGACACTTGGTAGGTCTTGCGTCCTTGGTTCCGTCGTCTCGCGTCGTTTTCCGTCGACTCTCCGTCGATTCTTCGTCGATTCTTCGGTCTTAGGGCTTAGTTTTGCTCGGTGATGTCGCCATTGTGTTGAGTCCGTGTCCGATCAACTTTGAGCTCAAGCGGTTCGTTTGCATCGGCGGACTAAGTACGGTTGATTCCGTCTCGTCAACATTTGAATTTAGCCAACTTCGCCTCGTTGAGCTTCGTCGGGTTTTCTCCACGGCCGTCGTTCCGGCACAAATGCGCCTGCGACTCACTTCATGGGTTCGTCGACTTCGCTTTATCGTTTTCGCGTAATCCGTCGGCGGCGTTAAGGTCAGCCGTCGGATGGATCGTCGGTTGTCAACCCACCGTTCTGAGTCTTGTTTGGGTATTGATAAGCAATTTTAACGCCACACATAACAGCAAAGTAAGGTGGTTTTATAAAAAAGCAGGTGGTTTTCAGCAATTTGACTAAAAGTTAAGGTGGTTTTCAGCAATAAACCCTATCGAAAAAGATAAAGGTGGAGAAGGATTAATCTTAGAGCAATAAAAATAAAGCGAAGGAATGAAAGATACTTTTTCGAATATTTTATAGAATAGTTTATTTTTGAGAAAATTAAGAATTTTTAGAAGGGATTTTCATAAACTTTGTTTAGTACTTTTATATGCTTATGTGGATGTTTTCATCATATAAAAGTGCAGCAGAGTTAGCATTAATCTTTATTTTTATTTTTTTTCTTCAAAAGTCTCTGAGTTTGGAGGGGCCATTCATTGGCCTCAAATCATATATAAGTGAATTGATTACAAAAGTTGATGCTCGAGATAAAGCTATCTCGAGTATCCAAAGCACATAAAACCATAAAGAGTTACAAGAAAACCTAAAAAATACAATCTATCTAAAAAGAAGATTAGCGTCCCCTCCTAAACTTTGTACCCATTTTATCAAGCCATAGGAGATAGCGGGCCTGATAGGGAAGATCAAAGTTGTCCAAATAATACTTTAGCTCCTGCAGGTTGTGTCCCAGCTAAAACAAGAAGTCTGCAACTTGGTTTGATTCTCTATAGCAATGAGAGACTCTTAATGAAGCATCTCTTAGATAGAAGTCCATTTCTTTCCAAGTGTTGTGTAGATGTCAAGGGAATTTTTGCCAATTAGTTGAACAAGGCTTTTGGAATCGGAAAAGGCATAGGCATGGATACCCATTGAAGATACAAGTTCCGCTCCAGTATGAAGGGCAACAATTTCCCCTTGTAGGCTAGGTCCCTGCCAAACAGGACCTTCAAATGCACACACAAAGTCCCTTCGTGGTTTCTAATAATCCCACCCACCGCTAGCTAATTGCCACGCATGAGCCATCAACATGTAGTGCATAGGCATTAGGTGGGCGGGTTATAGCACATAGGAATGACTTCCTAATAGGGGGAGAGCGAGGAGATGCCAATCATCTGAAGGGAGTCAATACCAGACTTACAAGATCTCATCATCGGCTTAAGCATACCTTCAATGTGTTGAAGAGAGTCAATAACAACCAACCGAGCATGAGAGTAATCCTTCACCATCCCACCATATATGCAGTTGTTTCGAAAGCTCCATATTTGTGTACATATGGCAATGCAAGCCAGTTGACCAACCATAGAAAAATGAGACTTTCCTTTACATTTTAAAAACCACCACTTAAGTCTCGAGTGAATGGATTGTTGAGGAAAGTACGACTGCAAAGACTGCATTGAAGAAGCTCCAGAGAGATTTAGCTAGATCACTCGAAACGAAGAGATGATTCAGCGTCTCTATATGAGGGGAATTGCAGCAAACACATTTAGAGGCCAGCGAAATACCCCTGCACATGACCAGATCGTCTACAGGAAAAGAATTGTGCAAAATTCTCCAGCACACAATCTTTGCAGTCATTAGCATAACAGTGTTCCAAATATGTTTGGATATGGAGCAAGGAAGGGCGTGCTGATGGATAGACTCCCACGCTGATTTTATGGAGAAGGTGCCCGCCTGATCACGTGCCCAATGCCTAATATCATCATTTTTCGATAAGCGAGGGATTGAGTTGGAGAGGAGTTGAACAAAATCCGCACCCAACAGGGGAACAAGAGAACTAAACTATCATTCCCCTTCAAAGAAGAAGTCCTTAAGGCGCACCTTGTGATCCCCATGCACGTCAATAATGCCAAGATTCCGATTCCAATTGTCACACCAAAAGGAGATGCCGCCTGAGCCCACAGTCCAAGTACATAGCTCAGAGAACATGGCTTTCAATTGCAGGATATCTTTCCATTCTACCAACACCGCACAAGACCCTTCCATGATCTTTGATGGTGGGGAGACTCTCAGATTTGGCCCGCATGAAATCGCACCATATAGTATTGGACTCACATAGTTGTCAACATTGCTTCAAAACAAAAGCTTTTTTAATGTCCTCCATTCTTCTGACACTAAGCCCCCACCCCATATGTAGGGAGGCAAATTTTGTGCCAAGCTATCCAATGCCTACGAGCACCAAATTCTGATGATCCCCAGAAAAATCTGGCCAAAAGAGCTTCAATGGCTTTGAAAACCCCTTTAGGCACAGATATGCATGATATAATATGAATAGACATGCTACACAACACATATTTAATTAAAATGAGCCTACCAGCAGAACTCAAGAGCTTGGATTGCCACCCTTGAATTCTTTGAGATATTTTATCAATCAGAGGTTGAAAGAACACATTTTTCCCCGTCCAGGTCCAATGGGGGCTCCTAAATATTTGATTGGGAATTTACCTCTTGAGAAGAGCAAAGTCCTAGAGACCACCCTAACTCTTGATGTAGATGCTTTGTGTGGCAAGTAGAATTTGCTTTTGATGGGATTGAGCTTTTGACCTGAATTCTGTTAATCAACTTCCAATATCTCCATGACTTTAAGAAGTGATGATCTCGCCGCATTGACGAATACAATAATATCATCCGCAGAAAGCAAATGGGAGAGACAACAGGCACTAGTGGTTGAATATAGGGCTGAATCTTGGAGTTGTGATGCAAAACTCAAAGAAAGAATTTCCTCAGCAATGATGAAAAGAATTGGGGCTAGGGGGTCCCTCTGTCGAAGTCCTCGAGATGACATGAACATTCCTCTGTATACTCCCTGAAACACCACCGAAAAGGAGCAAGAGCATATACCTGCCTTAACAATATGAAGCCAATCTTCAGCGAACCCAAATTGCTTAAGTATAACCAACAAAAAAATCCCATTCGAGGCGATCATAAGCCTTTAGCATATCCAAATTCAGGATAATATTAGGGTGATGGCTTTTCTTATCAATCTCCCTGCTAGTTCATGAGCAAGAGCTATGTTATCTAATATACACCTCCCTTTGATGAAAGCTCCTTGATTAGCAGATATGATAAAAGGAAGGACGAGAGCCAATCTGCTGCATAAAGCCTTTGCTAATATTTTGTAGACAGTGGTGCATAGGCTGATTGGCCTGAAGTCTTGTAGGGATTTGAGGGTTTTAAATTTGTGGATGAGGACTATCACTGAATGGGAGAAGGACAATGGCAGCTTCTTGGTCTGCATGAACTCATTTGCAGCAGCAAGGACGGAAGAAGCCATAATATCCCACATAGATATGAAGAAAGCTGATGAAATCTATCCATCCCCGCGGCACTGTCTTGAGGAATAGAGAAAGTGGCAAGTTTAATTTCCTCAAGATCAAATGGTCTTAGCAACATATTGTTAGTTTCTTCAGAAATGCATCTAGGAATCAGCTTGATGTAGTCACTGTCCACATGGTGGGGTTCAGTTGATAGAAGCTCAGTCATGTATGAAATTGTCGCACTATGGATGGCCTCATGGCCATGAAGGGTGTTCCCATGAGAGTCAGCAATGGTGGCTAGCATAGCTTGAGACTGCTTGCTTTTAACAATTCCATGGAAGAATTTTGAGTTAGAATCCCCCTCCTAAAGCCATTTTATACGAGGTTTTTGTTTCCAAAAAAGATCTCCTGTACACAAGCCAAATGCCATTTAGCTCGTCTATCCCTCAAAGCCTCAAACACAACAGGGTCCCAAGCTCTTTGCAATTGGGAGTCGAGGATATTGATTTCAGATTCAAGCATAGATAAGCGTTGGAAAATATTAGAAGGAGGACTTATCCACGCCATGAGCTTAGATCGAGGAGCTTGACTTTAGGTGGAGACACATCATAGGTGAAGTATCGAGGGATTGAGACCAAACGTCTTGTACTACAACTTTGAACTCTGGATTGGTAACCCACATACGTTGAAAACGTCATAACTTTGGCCCCTTGTATACGTTCATATCATCGGAGAGAAGAATAGGACAATGATCAGAAAACTCCCTAGAGAGTAGTTGTGCTAATAGTTTGCCGGAGGCTAGGAGATCATGAGATTGAAGAACTCTATCGAGAACTTGCCAAGTCCTTCTTGGGCCTTCAAAATTAATGTGGATAGGGACTAGGGTAAAAGCGGTCCGGATATATCCGGACCGACCATAACCGTATTCGTTTAGAAAGCGGATATGGTAGGGAAAAATTAAAACCGGCCGGATATGGTTTCGGATACGGTTATGGTTTTGATTTTTCATCCGGATATGGTTTCGGATATGGTTTTCGAGTCGAAATTGCGGATACGGTT
The DNA here is from genome assembly GCA_012295165.1 of Asparagus setaceus. Lineage (NCBI taxonomy): Eukaryota > Viridiplantae > Streptophyta > Magnoliopsida > Asparagales > Asparagaceae > Asparagus > Asparagus setaceus. Next base: position 11,925 of record WHSE01000316.1, read on the forward strand.
TGGATATCCGGATATGATTTCTGCACTTTTCCAGATACGGTTTCTGCACTTTTTGTTGTTTGATTTTTATCCGGATACTGTTCGGGATACGGTTTTCGGGTTGAAAATGCGAATACTGTTCGGATATTCGGATACGATTTCTGCACTTTTTTGTTGTTTGGATTAGACTTGAGAATTACATGAGGACTAGTATTTATGTTTGACAATTGTTATATGTTTGAATAAACGTATCTTGATTATGTTTAATAGATTAATGTTTTTTTAGTTATATTTGGTGTGCGAAATATTATAATCATATGTATTTTTTTGTCATATCTAATTCATATCCGTTTCCCAAATATCCGATTAATATCCGTATTGTATCCGTATCCGCTTATCTAATATCCGAATCGTATCTGTTTCCGTTTAGTGCGGATATGGTCATGTTTCTTTCTTACCGATGAATATCCGTATCCGTATCCGTTTTTAGAAAGCGGATATGGATATGGTAAGTGTCATATCCGAACCGTATCCGAACCGAATGCACCCCTAATAGGGACTCATGGTTAGTTTTCGCCAATGTTAACTTTTACGCTAGCTAGCTGCTTCCCTATCCTGACAAATAGAAAGATTTTCATTTTCCTATGTCCATTCTTGGAAAATAAGTAAATAGATTTCGATAATAGTTTAATAACTGATATCAGTCTGGGGTTTATAAGTTTTGAGATCCTATCCTTCTATAATATTCTGATCTGTACTTTTGAAAATAATATCTTCGATGAAGGAAAATACTTTTAGTAGGGAAAGATACGTAGGTGAATGTACCTGAGATATGGTTACTTAATCCCTCAGAAACTGAAGATCAGCAACAAGGACTTCTAAACTGGCTTTAGCATTTTCCAAATTTTTTTTCAGAAGGGCATCTGCCTGCATGACACATGGAATCATTTTTCCTTAGAGAACTATACAAATATGCATGTCAATAGGATCAAAGGTTCGTAGAACCTACTTCTTCAAGGGAATACTCTAGCATGACATTTGCTCCCAACCAAAGACACACCGAGTCTGTGTCCTCAATCGAGTCGAAATAGATTCCTCCAGAAACTTCAAAATCAGTGATCAAAGCCTGTATCCACCAGTAAAGAAGATATCAGTATGAGACCATAAAATTACAGGAAGTGTATTATTTAAGTACTTACTATAGAGTCATGCATAAAATTAGGGTGCATGAACAAACTATGTAGTTGCTGCCATACTGGGACTCCAAAAGGGTGCGATGGGGCTACTGTAAGCTAGGGTACAAGTTGATTAAGAGCTGCTCCAACTTTCTCCAACGCTCTCCTTCATATACATGATCAATTTATGTGCATATATTTACACATGTGATGCACACACATATTCAAAAGAACCAAAAAGATATTGGTGTTCTTAGTGTTCCTCAGGATTAGTAAACGATTTAGCTCAGTAAAAATTAAAACTCTAAAAATACTGCATCAGCGGGAAAAAAATCATAGAGAAACACATGGGCCAGAAAGGTCTGTAGTAATATATAGATGCACTGAAAAAGTTTGAAGACAACACTGCATTTGAAGTGTTTCAGAAGTTAACATAACTGATACTAGAATTGAACAACAACAAAATAACAACAACAACAAAGCCTTTACCCCAAAATTTTGGGGCCAGTGACATGAATACTACTCTTCCATTCAGTTCTATTATTATTGTTAGAATTGTAAGCTTCTCAAAATACCAGCACGTAAACATGCTATTGTGGGGCCAAAAAAGTTTAATTTGAAATGTATCCAGGAGTTTGTAAGCACATGTATTCATATTATGATAACCAATATATCCAGACTTCTAAAAATTAGCGAAAAACAAATGACTAACAGAAAATGATCATTATGAGGCTTCTGAAATGAAGTGTAAGCTTTTTTGTAATTTTTTTATTTTTTCACATCTAACAGCAAATACAAGGTTAAATGAAAAGAAACTACGACAATGAAGACGAACCTCACCGGTACACTTCTTGGCTTGTAGTGTAGCGACAATATCTAAACACTTCTCATTGTCCGGTATCTTTGCCTACAAGATGAAATATAAAGGACTTCAGCTGAAAGAAGCATTTTTCAGTTTCTTCTGGGATAAAAGTAAATTTCATGATTGAGTAGATTGTTTATGCTAATTTTCAACGACATACTATAAAGAAATATGTTGAATAAAAACAAACAAAAAAGGAAGGCACCTGAAGATCTCTTTGCAGAGCTAGGAGCTTCATTTCAACAATCTTGTATTGCTGAAGCCTGCTAACACCTCAAAGTGTGTTAGTTATAATAAAAGATTGATTGGGTCACCTAGAAGTTGCATCGGGAGATTTAGCTTTTTTTAAGATAACAAAACTTTGCTAATATCTTGGGTCAGACATATATGAATCGTTTTTCTTTATTCAGCTTTACTAACAACAATTTCATAACCTTTGGTACCCTCTTAAGAGGTATTAGTAACTCTGAATAAACTTAGTGGCAGAAGAGAAAAAATAGAGATTATTCAGAACTCAAGTTCCAACATTCTAACTTGGGTTTCCGAATATATGCAAATGTAAAACTACAATCAAAAGGTTTCCTTCACGAATTTCAATAATAGCCTCTGTATATGTAACATGAAGTGAGATTTCAAATGCACCAACTGAAATTCCCTTAGTAGTTGCTGCACCCTATATGAATGATACTAAGAAAATGACGTATTAATTGAATACCTCAACTTCTTGACTTTCTCAATATGACCTGACATGATTTCTATTCAAATACCATTATAACATCTACTCAGCCTTAAGATCTTCAGAAATGAATAAAGAATATTTCGTTATAAAGCATCATCATCATCATTAAGTTACTCTAAATGAATGTGAAAAGCTGCACATCTCTCCTTCAATACTCATTTTACTAATTACAAACCATTAAATTTCAACTTTTCAGTTGGATTCTAATAAAACCATCCAACTTCTCATGTAACATGGAAGTTCAAATTTTCTTCTGTCAGCTTGAAGAGGGGTGAATTTCTTGTCATTAAATAATTAGAAATATTACCTCAGTCAGAGTTACCAGAGTCTTAGCGGGGGCAGGTATTATGGCCTTCAGATTGAGTTTACCACAGATTTTTCTTTCTCACTAGTTTTTTTTCCCTCTATACTTTCCTAATTGGGAATATCACTCTTCAATCGAGCAAGAACGTCTCAATCTTTATGGACCATATCAATACTATTCTCATAAAGTAAAAACCCGGTTGCATATTTTTGCCACTTGGCAAATTCTAAGGGCTCTAACATTTAATAACTAATAATCCTTATTTTCACCATCTCATCTTAATCCACTACCCTCCCCATCTTAGAAATCCATATGTTTTGTCGTTCATTTTGTTCTCTCTTTCCCAAAAAAAATCTTATTTTCATCCTCTCTCATTACACAAAAGTCTAATATACATACAAGATTTATTAATTAAGTGCATCGCATGGGAAACAACTAGTAATTTCCTATATTCTCAGCCAAAATCAGAACTTTTCGCCATCTAATTAGTATCTTTGAAATGAAGCAAGTAACAACATGTTTGAATCCATTTAGTGTCACGCTAACTAAGCGGGGAGTCAATGTAGGTTGAGAATTGGGCTCCCTCCCTCAAAGAGCTAGCTTGCAGGGTTGAATTTGCCTAGTTATCCAACAGATGGTGTCAGAGCCAACCTCTCGCTTGGGGTTAGTCGAGCACGGAACCAAATGAGCGATGACGGGATCACAGTGTTCGGCATGTCTGAGTATTGGATTGTCAGCTAGGGTTTATGAGAATTGGAGAGAGAGAGGAGAGAGTGGCTCTGATACCATGTTAGAAATAGAGCAAATCAAGAGAAAAGAGCAATTCTATTCATAGTGTTGTGATTTATATATACAAGATGAGTAGCCTCATTCTTCTATTCTACCCGATGTGGGACTAAACAAAAGGGTATCTATTCCTTATTTAACAAGGTCAAAGTCAAGTCATCGATGGACTGTAAGAAATAATCGAAGAAACAAAAATCAGAATTTGCACAATCGATAGACTACATGCAACCGTCGATGATCATCAACAGACCATCGATGATCATGATTCACCATCGATGGTTGAGACGAGTTTTGGCAGTTATCAAATTTTAATCTCAGCCGTTCATCAACCCGTTTGATCTCCTATTTGCACTCTGATCTGGATATTTCTTTCCTGTCCTATCAAGGCCTATTTAAGAGGAGATAAAGATCATAATAAACAACAAGAAAAATGAGGAGAACGAAAACAAAAGGAGAGATCTATTCTAGGGTTTGAGAGAGAGAGAGTTTGATTTGAGAATTCAACCCTTGGAGCCTCATTCAACTTTTTCTCGTCGCGCTCATCATCGAAGGATTATCTCAATGAGGAGAAGTGTCCTTTGCGTTCAACTTCAACATCGCTTCTTCACAGATTTTCATCGACATCAATTTGAAGGGCGGTTTGTTAAAAGGGTCGTAAGATTTTTCTAATTGCTTTAACTATTTTTGGGTTGGTTTTGTATTTTGAACTTGTGTGTTTGTGACATACTTAAGCCGGGGTAATTGAGGGTTAGCGTGCTCAAGCGGCTTAATTTAGGGTGGCTAGTTAGGGCTAGGTTTCTTCTAGTCATTGTGAGGAGTTAGGTTATTCGTGATTTTGGGTAGATTACAGGTCTTGTCTCAGAAGCCTACCAAATTGGGTTGTGATTTGGGAGAATTCGGTCATAGTGAAGAAGGCCCTTCACGAGAAAGAAGAGTGGACGTAGGATTTTGATCCGAACCACTATAAAAATCTCGTGTGTTCTTGAGTTGATTTGCTTGTAGTTTTTCGCATTTTTATTTCCGCTGCATATTCTATAATTAGTAGAAAAATTGTAGCAATCCTATTCAACCCTCAACTACGGCTTGCATCTCAGTACCAACATATAGTACAGTGAAAATATGGCAGAGTAGTAATCTTGATATCTGATTTCGAAAGTTATAAGGAAATGTTCATGGCGTGAAATAATGTTAGATTGTTTCTGGATAGTGTACACACATCGATGTATTCGATGGTTCTATTTTCTTTTCTCTCTATCTTTTTTTTTGGGTAACATGAGGAAATTAGATGGGATGGCGAATTAGTTTGCCAAAATCTTTCTTCAAATATCACATTGTCATAGAATGTAATTAAAAATAATATCATATTATCATAGAATGTATAAATTAAATACCTTATCTCGTTATCATGGAAGGTATAGATTACATATCATATCACATGATCATAGATTTTATGGGATGCATAAACGGACAAACATAGAATATTGCCAATTTCTTAAGCGTTGACACCGCACGGTTGATGGATTTAGATGTGCTTATATGAGTTTAGAGTTATGATAAATCGTTTGACATTATTAGTCACGGTATAAATTTAGAAGGTACTTAAATGATGGCGCTTGAGTTATTTGTGTTATGTCAATGCTCTATGGCATTTTATCACAACCGCCCACGTGATTCTTTCCAACCGTACATCCACCAAGTTTTCTTCTTAGTTTCTTATTTCCCAAATTTTTTGTACATGTTGCTTAATCAAGCTGTTGCTTTATGTAGTGAGAAAATTTATACTATACATTTTAGCAGTAACGAATCTAGATTGTTTTATGACTCTTAATCCAGATTCCGATTAATTTTCATCTATTTATTTCCTTATATTATTCTTAAATTTGGTGGATGAAGTTAATGAGAGATATCGATTCCTTCTATTTTAGGTGAAGATGAAGACGAGGAGAAAGAGGTATGAAATAAGGCGAATGCACTAAGATGATGAGTAAGAAGCATGGAAAGATAAGCCCGTATGAACCTGATGCGTCGAGCACTTCGCCAGCATGGCTGATACTTTTCGTGAGCCGGAGGATGCTCTTATCATAGAGAATAGTATGCTTTGAGAATACTAGGTTCATCAAAAACTTTGGAGGCTGCAAGCTGCTACATATCTACAAAGGAAATTTGTCAGAAGCACTCTTCTCCACTTGAACATCTCCTAGCGTAAATAGAATTATAGCAATTGATGAGAGACATATGTTCTTCTTAAGCGAGAAGCTCATGAGTATGTACTTTTCATGACTATAGAGGCGAGTCTTCATTTCTTTAGAGCTCCTCACCTTTCTTGAGAAAAAAAAATGATTCAATTTGTCATAAGTATTCAAATTTATATTGGTTTAGATCTCTTTAGTAGATATTAATCCTTACGTGAGGTATAGATAACTTTTATACATTTGAGGCTGCATACTTATTCTGAACTGTGTACAGTTTGTGGACTCTAAATAAAATTATTCAGTTATTGGCTTGCTTTTGAGGAGCCACAAACAAATTAACAAGACTATGTTATATGAAACAATAACAAGTCGTGCTTCTCCTGAGGCCCAAATAAATATAAAAGGCCCAATACTTAATTGTCACAAATGAACAGTAACGCCTGTGCTTTCCACGGGATGGACTACTAGTTAAATGTATAATAAAACTTTATGGTAGATACTTTGCAATTGAAAACATTCAAGAAAGGCATTAGTAGTCTATTTCTTATATAATGAAGTATTCGATTTGTTTGAGCCATATCGATTTATTAGATGTCTAAATTTTAAATATTATTTATAGAGAACTATACTCAAAGCATCAAAAGATACCTATAGCGATGAATCCTATCGAGAATATCTGCACCTTGAAACAAGGAGCATTGGAAGGAGGACAGTTAAGATGTTTGATAACTTCGCCTTCTGGGCCTATTCAAAGTGATGGGTCCTGCAAGAAGAGTTACCAGCCAAATCCATCTCCTACATACCACATTAGGAATAATATAGCGACTATATGGTACATGATCCGACCAAAATTGAATCTGATCCGGGGCGAGTCCAGGTGTTTTCTTTAGGCAGGGCACAATCAAAGATAATGGATAAAGTCCTTAAAAATATAAAGTGACAAAACATAACATCATCTACTCTTTCACCCAGCTGTGTTTCTTTTAGATTGTAACGAGCAAAATTGGCACGCAGACGCATGATGTCACGACATTCGTTTGAACATTTGAATTAAAAATCCATAATATAGCTCACCACTAGAAAAAATTTAGCAGTTACATCAAATTATAGCAACATACACCTCATATCAAATTGCTCAACTAAAAGTGGATCTAAAACTAATTTGTTTAAATATTTGAGGTATAAGAGTGATTTAGGTAGTGGGTAAATTTACAACTAAACAGGGATAAAGTTTGGTTTATAGACAAATAAATCGTCTGGAAGTGGGTGAGTTTAAAAATAAATGAGGATTACACTTTGAGTTTATAAGCAAAAAATTCATCTACAAATTACGATGACGCGATATTAGTATGAAAGAAAGCTAACAAAGTAATATTTTAAGTGTTTTGTTTAAAATAAAATAAAACCACTAACTGGGTTTTGTGTAAGAAAGAAAAAAATCACAAAAACTTGTAACCAACCATGACTTGATCTCCGAACTTATAACAACTAATCGACAAGATTTCCATTGGGACAATTTGTACCTTAATCATTTTTCCATATTCATCTATATATTAAAGTTAATTGGGATGAGCGTAGCTAAGCACTATTCATCGAGTTAATTTTAGTACACATGAGCAAAATTGAGCTGCGTATTGCAGCGGTATTAGTGTGGAAAAATCAAAAGGTAATGGTTTAAGCTTTTTGGGTGGTACTATAAGGGGTCTATTCATATTAACCAAAAGTAGCAAGTATAACTATAAAATATAGCAACTTACAATGTTTATCAAAGCTGCTGAAATATAAAGTGGTTTAAAATTAATTCAATAAAGTATTTGGATTGTAAAGTGATTATAAAACCAACCGGTTTAAAAGTAAATGAGGTTAAGACTTGGAGGAGAACTCTTTGGAGAAGTGGGTGAGTTTAAAAATAAGTTGGGCTAAGACTTTGATTTATAAGTAAAAGAAAAACTCATTTACAGTTTGTATCTTGCTACATTGATGTTAAAAAAGTAACCAATTTTATTTCAAGTCTAAGAGTGATTTTGAAAGTGGGTGGACTTAAAATACTCAAGGCAAAACTTTGGATTTATAACAGAAAATTATGGTAAAACATTAGAAGTGTGTGAGTTTACAAATAAATGGGGTAAAAGTATCACGGGTTTAAGAGTAAATTGGGATAAAACTTTGTGATTACGAGAAAAAATTCTTTTGCAAAGTGTGTGAGTTTAAAATGGGCAAGAACATTGGGTTTATCGGCTTACAACTCATTTACACTTTCGATCGCGGACATTAGTGTGTAAAAGTCAAAAATAATGGTTTAAAATTTCGTTCAAAAATACGTTATATAAACTTAACCACTCAAAGCAAAAATATAGCAAGTTATAAAGATTATAGCAATTTACATTGTATACTTTTGGTTTAAACATAAACATATATTTAATGACTTGGGAAAGGAATATAACAAGTTATAATAAAAATATAGCAACTTAGACCAATACATAAGCTTGCTTAGAGCGAGTCGACATCATTTGATCAAGGAGCATGAGAGAGAGCATTGGGGAAAACTGAAAGTTAGGATTTTGTTTTGGGAGGATTTGTGAGAGTTGATATGGGAAAAACCCTTAAATAGGAAAGGGTTTGTGGAATTAGAGTTGGAGAAGGAATAGGAAGGGTATGGAACTGATGTGAAACAATGCGTGTGCAGGTAAGGAGATCGGCGACTACAATGCTTCACCAAATCGGCGATCGATCTAGGCAGGAAGTTCAAAAATAAAGCGACGCTGTCGATGGGTTTTAAGCAAAAATTGCAACGTACTCAGTTTATGACCTTGTAAATTATTCAGAAAATAATTGTAATGATTTATTCTTGTAATAAAGTCCGACTTGTAATACTTAGATTAGCAATTGTACGCAGTCAAACAGAATCACTCACTCGCTAGTCAAACAGAATACAACACAATTATCACTGATACTAAAATTGATAATAACATAACTAAGATAGCGGTTCTTACGGTACTGAGTCGAAAGAAAAGCAAACCTTAAATCGTTCCTCGATGCAAGAACACTTTACTTGATTCGTCATCAAACTTACATATGGCGCATTATCTGGAAGGCGCTGCTTTGTAAGAGGAGATTTGCTTAGATTTGCACTGTAGAAGAGATTGGTGCCCAGTCTCATTGTCCAGTCGCTGCTTGTGGGGGCGGAGGAGAAGGTGGGGGGAAAGGAGCTGCGGGTTGTGGGGGGTTGTGGTCGGCACGGGTTCTTGAGAGAGGGAAGGGCGGGAACAAGGGAATGCTCCGGATCAATCTCGAAAATCATCAATTCATAATGGTAGAAAAGTAAAAACTTCATAGTAAAGGAAATCTTAATAAATAAGAAATCGAAATCATAAAGGTCGTCAAAGATAATCGTAAAGAGATCTTAAATCGAAATAAATAAAGCGAAGGAAGGAAAAGAGGAAGGCCGAGAGGATCAAGCCAAGGAAGAGAAGTGAAAGGAAGACGAGGGAACAAGGGGTTCTTGTGCTTGTGATCGGGGAAGCGAATGAGGTTTGGAGAACTTTAAGTGGAGAATCAAGAGGAGAAGTTAATTAGGGTTTCACACGAGGTTTCACACCTTAACAAAGCAATTAATCACTCAAAATTTTTATTCATTCAATAATGATCTCGGATCGATTACTGTTTAAATAGGCTTTGAAATACAAATCCCTCAAATCTCTCTCAATCAATTACAATCAGTTAATTTGCTAAATTTAACCATAATTCAAAATTCAAAATTCAAAATTTAAATTCAAAAGTAAACTAAAGCAGCGAATCTATCATCAATCAATCAAAACCAAATATAGGGATCGGTGCGGGCTGAATCTGGCGTCTCTGTATTGATAAACGGCGAAAGTCCGGTGCACGTCTTGAGATGTCCACATCATTCTCCCAGTGGGAGAGAACTTCGACCTGTCGAGTGTAAGTCGAGGCGGTCGTCTTTGCTCAATAAAATCTGGATCCGACTCACGTAAGTCACCTCGATCGAGCCAAGTATCATCGGACTCGAGTCGACCTTTCCAGCGTACCAAGTACATGGATACCACCATCGCTAGTAGAAATAATGTTATCATCAATAATAATATCAATATCATGTGGTGCATATGAGGGTGATATCTCGGGAAGTGGAGGTAAAGGAAAGCTCTCAGAAATAGGTTCAGGGGTAGGCTCATCAACCAGTGGGTTGTCAGGGTTAAAATTTGGACCTTTGTACTCTACTAAATCTTCAATATTAAAAGTCGAACTAATATTAAAACCTTCGGGAAGGTCAAGAACATAAGCATTATCATTAATTTTCTTGAGAATTTTGAAAGGTCACGCCGTGCATGCAACTTTAACAGTTCGGAGGAAACCGTTCGAGCATATCGAACCATCACATGATCACCGACACTAAATTCTTTGAACCTCCTTTTTAGATTTGCACGCAGCTTATAGTTGGCATTGCTGTCATTGATCTTTCCGTATTTCTTTATGCAAATCATGAATGCGAGATGCAAATGCGGATCTTGACTTCGAGATACTCTATGATGTGCGGACATGGGGACAAGATCTATAGGTTACCTAGGCTTATATCGATTGATGCCGGTAAACATTGTGAGCTGTTTAATCAATCAATATTGAGAATAGAACTATGCCCAAACCGATAATATAAATGTTGCCATTAATTATTTCAAGAGTGGGAAAAGTTCATAAATACCATCTCAATATCATCATTAACAGCTTTAAATTATATCGACTACATATCATTCATTTCGCTTAACAATGTATTTATTCAATTTAGATGTTGATTTCCCAATATATGACCAATGCAATTCAAAATGATGTGAATCAACTCAAATGATTATGATGAAATGGACTTCGAACAATGTGATCAATGGCGAGATGTAAACTCAACGAAGTATCTAACATGCATGACGTCCTCTATCAAATGGAATAATTAGGTGTTCCTTTGTTAAAATGCAAAAAATTCTCCTTTCTAACGGTGATAGTGTGGAACATGCAAGCAAATGTATGAAGGAGTGTTTTTATGCGCTTAATATCTTGAGAAAAAGGAAGCGAAAACACTTTCGTGCTCCAAATTGTATCCCGAATCACTATATATTCCCAAAATGGATCGGTGTATGTGTAAGTGACTATCGAGACAATGCACGGGTTTGACATCTAATATGGTAGTTATTTCACTATGCTGGTGTGGGGTTCAACTTCCATCTGAATATAAGGTGAATCGCTTGAGGAAGAATCGGGAATGTGTTAGGTGTCATGTTGGTTCGGAGGACTTTGTGGGAACATCAACAACATTTTCAATCATTGGAGTTAGTTCAGGAGGAGTTGGAGTTTCAATTTTAAGAGTTTCAGAGACAACATCAATGAACTCCATGATCAAAGGGGTAGCTTGGGGAATAACCAGAATGTTATTATTGCATGAGACTTCAGTCAACTCCTCAATTGTAGGGGTAGTTTCAAAAGAAACGAAAGTGCATGGTTCGTCAAATTTAATATCTCGGATTTTCTTGTCAGAGTTAGACTCTGTCAAATCTATGGCCTAGTTAACAGTTTTCTCAAGAATAGATTTTGAGTCCGTTATAGGCGGCATATTAATTTTAGCGGCGGAGGTATTTTCTTTTTAGCTCGTCGGCCATTTCTGCCAAGTTAAAATTGGTAACTCACCTCTAATATATTTTAACATTTCGAGGTTGGCCCAATATTGACAAGCGTGTCCGGTAAGCTTCATTGCTGCAAACTTGACTTTTCGCGGTTCCGTCAGGGCGTACCAATCGAAGTAGCGATCCATGCTCTTCAGCCAATCTAAGAAAACTTGTGGGTCTAACTCACCATCAAAGATTGGTGGATCAGGCACGGGTTGAGGTAGGGGATGTTGAACGAGATGACCATGACCATGTCCTTGATCTTGTGGAGGCGGGGTAGCAACACGCGCTTTTCCTAGCTTAGCGCGCGTCTCGTTGGTTGCATTTTGGAAGGCTTCGCGGGTAGCTCTGCTTTCCTGGGCTAAGTTACCTATTTGTCTTGTTAACTCATCGAGTTTCTTAAGCTTCGGAATCTATCTTGCGACATCTTTGGACTCACTAAATGAGATGAATGGTATCGTTAACGGCTAAATGGCCCGAATGGTAATAATTTTTTTTTTTTTTTATATGAATAAGACTCAACTTTTTTAAATATATAAGACTCAACTAAACTAGTCTTTTTTTTTTGTTATTATTATTTTTTAAATAAAGACTCAACTGATCTAAAAATAAAATAAAAAAACTTCCTAACCTAGAACCACGCTCTGATACCAAAAATGATGTGAAACAATGCGTGTGCAGGTAAGGAGATCGGCGACAACAATGCTTCACCAAATCGGCGATCGATCTAGGCAGGAAGTTCAAAAATAAAGCGACGCTGTCGATGGGTTTTAAGCAAAAATTGCAACGTACTCAGTTTATGACCTTGTAAATTATTCAGAAAATAATTGTAATGATTTATTCTTGTAATAAAGTCCGACTTGTAATACTTAGATTAGCAATTGTGCTTGATCAAACAGAATCACTCACTCGCTAGTCAAACAGAATACAGCACAATTATCACTGATACTAAAATTGATAATAACATAACTAAGATAGCGGTTCTTACGATGCTGAGTCGAAAGAAAAGCAAACCTTAAATCGTTCCTCGATGCCAAGAACACTTTACTTGATTCGTCATCAAACTTACATATGATTTGCATTATCACAGTACTGGCATAAAGAGGAGATTTGCTTAGATTTGAAATTGGTGAGGATCGTTGTCCGGTCATTGCCCAGCGGGGGCGGAGGAGGTGGGGAGAAAGGAGCTACTTGGGTTGTGGGGGTTGTGGTCAGTAGCGGGTTCTTGAGAGAGGGAAAGGCCCGGGGGTTTGGGGGTGAGGGAGGGGCCGGTGGATTGGGTCATGGTGAGGAGGGGAAAAGAAACAATCTCGGGAATCTCATAAAATGCGAAATCATCTCAGCTTTCATAATGAAAGCCAGCAAAATAAATCTCGTATCGAAAGGTCGTCGAAAAGATCATCGTCGCGAAAATCATAAAATCAAAACAAAAACAAAAGTCCTTTCATCATCTTTGAAAACTCCGAGATCCTGAAAGCATAAATAAAGAGATTCATCAAAGCTTTGGCGGCTGGAGAATGAAGGAGAGAGTTAATTAGGGTTTCACAAGGGTTTAGTAACAAAGCAATTAATCACTCAAAATTTTTATTCATTCAATAATGATCTCGGATCGATTACAAGCTGTTTAAATAGGCTTTGAAATACAAATCCCTCAAATCTCTCTCAATCAATTACAATCGATTAGTCGCTAAATTTAACCATAATTCAAAATTCAAAATTCAAAATTTAAATTCAAAAGTAAACTAAAGCGGCAAGCGAATCTATCATCAATCAATCAAAACCAAATAACAGGGATGCAGTGCTGAGGTTGGAATGCGTCTCTGGCGATAAACCTACGAAAGTCCCGTGCGATCTTGAGATGTCCACATCAGGAACTCTTGGAGAGGAGGAATTGAAGAGAGGGATATGCTATCTTTATATAACAGATGTAAAAGTTTGAAATTTTCTCTCTAGGACATCTTAGCTATTGAAATTACGTGCAGGGTGTCCAGTGAGAAAAGATTAAAGTTCAGAGGGATTTTATAAGACACCTCAAGGTTCAATAGAGTTATGTGTGATAAACAAAGTTCAGACAGGTTATGTGAAAACCCATCAAAATTCAGGGGTTTAGTAAAATTAACCCATTATAGTGTTATATTATATTAGTAAACTTGATTGAGAATTTCGGGCTCAAAAAGTGATTTAGAAAGAAGATGGGCATACAAATAAATTGGGTCAAATCTTCAGCTTATAGGTAAAAAAATCCATTATTTATTTCTATCTACTGGAGTTCACAGCCATGGTAGAGTTCTCCCCTCTCTTACCCCTCCCAACTCAACACCCTTTCTCTCTCACCCTCAATCCACTTTTCATGTCCTCCCTCTCTCACCTTATTGCTCTCCTCCCAACTCAAAAAACCCCAATTAAACTCTTTCAAAAAAAAAATCCCTCATTTAAGCTTTCCAAGCCCTAAATCCATGGAAAAAACCATCGGGTTCATCAATGGCCTAAAACTCATCTCCAATGGCACCACCGTCACCACCACCTTCGGCTGCACTCTCAAACACCACCTTGACATTTGTGAGGGTTATAGAGTTAGTGGATTGTGATAGGGGAAGAAGGAGTTATTGTTGGAGGAGTTGATTTTGATTTTAATAATGAGTTTTTAATTTGAGAAAATTGCCCACAAGCTTGGGTAAATTATAGATAACCCCACTGTAGTTTAAAAATTAGAGAAACCCCCACCACTATGGGATGTCTCACAAAATTCCCTAATCTTTCACACTTTTCTCACCAAACTCCCCATCATTTCCAAAGTGTAAAATAACTGAAATACTCTTTTGAAATCAACTCATTCAGTTACAAAGAAACCCCCAACCAATACTTTCAAATATGAGAGTACCAAAATACCCTCAAGCAACCGGTTCACTCTCTCTCTCTCAAGCTGGTCACCGGAGAATGAGCAGGAAAACAGTACTGTAGGCATTAATGGTGATTAGAAAGTGGTTTTGGAGGTAAAAAAAACTCCATTTCCCACCAAATAAAAACCATCTTCTACCTCTCTATCCCCCCTACCCCCAAATAAATCCTCTTTGCTTACCCCAACTACTCTCTCCCGGCCATTTAATTCTCCTCCATAAATCCTCTTTGATTCTTCAACTACTTTACTTCAAAATGACAGATAGAGATTTTATCCTTGTGTATGTACTCTCTATTACATATCAAACAATATATGTAATATAACATAATGATTGACATCTTGTTTCGAAGCATAGGAGACATGCCATGCATGTAGGTGTAGTTTATATTGTTTTTGGTTTTGGACAATGTTGGCAGCAAGGCATCTTTGACCTAACTTACTGCCAAACATACTGCCTGGCATGACATTTACACCAGGATCATAGTAGTCTTATTGTTGTTCACTCATTTGTTTATTTATTTTTAATTTATTCCTTGCGGGTTGCAATATGTTGTGTGTGGATCAAGATATGGCAATAGACAAAATATATATATCTCTCATCTTGTGGTATCAGTTGTTTACTTCATATTTCGATGTCCCCAAACATGCACTATTTCACATAATTTTCTCTAGTGACCATGGCAATGAACTGATACTTAGAA